>CBVK0103439764.1:0-28352 GCA_900067695.1 Picea abies | reverse complement strand
CCCAAGTTTTTCTAGTTGCATCATCAATAAAAGTAACATAATAATGAGAGACATGGAGAGATGATACTTGATATGGTCCCCATACATCTGTATGCACAAGATATAACCTTTCACTCTTCTTTTCTTTTCCAACTCTGAGAAATTTGACTCTCTTATGCTTACCATAAACACAATGCTCACAGAAATCCAAATTAATTTGTTTAAGATCTGGCCACAAATTTATTTTATGAAGTATCTGCATCCCCTTCTCACTCATGTGTCAAATCCTATGATGCCACAGTTTTTGTATCCACTCCTGTAGAATCTAGAGAGATAGAAGAGTCAATATTCCCAGTACATGAATACAATGTACCTACCTTCTCTCCTTTTGCTATCACCAATGATGCTTTGGTGACCTTCCACACCTTATATGTAAATATGGATATACAACCTTGACTTTCCAAATTCCTTGTTGAAATTAGATTTTTCCTTAGATATGGAACATGTCTTACCTCTTTTAACAACCATTGGTTTCCATTCATTTTCTTTATTTTTACCTTTCCCATTCCAACAATTTTGCATGGTGCCTTTCCCATTCCAACAATTTTGCATGGTGCATCATCACCCAAATGAACCTATCCAAAATCACTTTGAACATAATCTAGAAAATGTTTCCTATGGGGTGTGGTATGAAATGAAGCCCCTGAATTTACTACCCAAGACTCATAAATATTATCTACAAAAAGAATCAAAGAATCTTGTAACACATCACATGTTACATTTGCTTCCTGATTTTTCTCCTGCTATCCATCTCTTTGTTTCTTTGGAGCTTTACAGTCTTTCTTCAGATGTCCTTTCTTCCTACAATTCCATCACTCTATATTTCCCAGTAAGTATTTGGATCCACCCTTCCTAGAATTCTTGTGGTTCTTTGATCCCTTTCCCCTATCCTTTTGTCTTCCCCTGTTCTCCATGTTTAATGCATTACCTGATGCCTCACCTGTGATTTTTTGTCACATTTCCTTGCTAAGAATAACACCAACAACATCATCAAGTTTTAAAGTGTTTGAACCATAGACATAGTTACTTACAGCCATGACCAAGCCATTCCAGCTTTCTAGCAATGAGCACAATATTAGAAGAGCCCTGACCTCATCATCAAATTCTTCTTTTACAGAACTTAGTTGATTAGTAACCATATTAAATTCATTTAAATGATCCGCATAAGACCCACCTTCCGACATATTCATATTAAATAATATGTTCAATAGAAATACCTTATTGAACACTGAGGGTTTTTCATATAGTTTATCCAATGCTTCCATCAATTCCTTCATTGTCTTTTCTTTCGAAATATTGAAAGCCACCGACACTGCTAGGCTTAGTCGTATCATTCCAAGTGCCTTTCTATCAATAACCTCCCATTCTTTGTCCTTCATGGCTGTCAACTTCTTTGCTATTCCACACAATGGTAGGAATATATCCTTTTGATATAAATAATCTTCCATCTGCATCTTCTATAACTGGTAGTTTTGGTCGTTAAATTTCTCAATCCTAAACTTTTTATCTTCCACCATTTCTCCCACTTGAACCATGAACCCTCTTTTCCCATGAGTTACTTTTTTCTCTGATACCAGTTGTTAGAAAAACAAAATTGCGGAGCAATAAAATAAAAAAAAATGTGGAAATAAAACACATAAGATACATAATACAATAGAGACAAAGATATACATGGTTCACCCAGTGTGGGCTATGTCCACCAAAGAAATTTCCAGGTCCTTCCTTTTTATTATCCAAAAAATGAAGGGATACAACCTACAACACACCCACTGTAAGTTCCTCTTCTTTCTCTCACAATATCCTCTCTCAAAATATAATATTCACAATGATATATAGATGCAATACATTTCCCTCATAAAAGAGGGTTTACTTTGAAAAAAACCCTAACATAACTTCTATTGTCATATATGTGACCTTATAATGAATGATGTAGATTTACTATGAAATTACAATATACATTTACAAGGCAATTTTTCCTTGGGGGCTTCGCACTCTAACCCCCATCAGGGAGCATTGTCCCCTGAACTCTCACCAAGGGCTTGCTTGCCCCCGGACCCCCCAGTTGAGGTGATCCACCCCTTGGACCCTGCAGGGGTAAGACCTCCCTGCAACTCCCCCGCATGGAGGGGTGTACAGTCTTCCAGGGTGTAAAGTCTTCATGGGGTATAAAAATGGCTGAAAATGAAAAAATTCTGAATCAGGAAGATAATCAAGATCCACAACCAACAATTACATGTGTCAACCAAGAAGGAATACCCTCCTATCATTTTGAACGTTATGTATCTCGATCGACAAAGGGAAAATATTCCTTCCTTCTATCTCTCATCAGGAATGAAGGGGTAAGATAAGGGCTGAGATATGGATAATCTAGAAATTTAGCATGAGGATGTAGCCATGAATCTATTGGCTTCATCATTCACTGAAGAATCTCTCATTTGGTTTAGAGGCCTTCCGAATAATCACCTCACATCCTATGAATATTTTTCCAAGTAATTTAAGAGAAGGTGGTCAATGAAGAAAGACAGTGGGATGATTCCAACTCAATTCAATCAGATAAAGAAAAATGAGAATGAGACAAGAGTGAATTTGATACCAGATTTGACAGGTTATACAGACAAAGTTCAACAGATTTGCGTCCTATAGCTGCATCGTCCCATCTCCTTTATGTGAATTCTTTTGAAGGTCAATTTCTCTTTATTTTGAAGGAGAATAATCCCACTTCTTTGGAACAAGCCAAATAATACAGTTCCAAGATTGAATAAAACCTCCTTGACTCAAGGGTATATCCTTTTCAGTATCCTCATTTCAAGGTAGAAGCAAAGTCTAAGGATTCCAATAGTAGTGATCTTGATCCGATTTCCCTCTTGAATCATAAGATATATCATATGAGGACTCAATTTTTCCAAGTACAGAACTAGATCATGGGTCATTTGACCACTATGGAAAGAAATCAATTTGACCCCATACCTCAGTTTACCATACAACAGAGAGATTCCATAGGTTGGGAACCAATGCCTCAATAAGAGGCAAAGGTCCTTGACACTCTGAAACTAGTTGGGATGGTTGACATAAAACAAAAAGCTTGGTGTCTTCCATTCCAAGAGCCTCACATAGAAGATGAGTGTCCCCGAAGAGATGAGGATCCTTTCGATAATTTGAAATTCATGGATATGATCCATAGTTTCGAAGAGGAACATGTAGCATAGGAACATATCAACAAATCTAGAAGATAGTGGGAAAGAGAGGGGAGAAGCCGAGCCTTAAATCAATTGACAAACGATGAAAATAAGGAGTTAAGGAAGAGGGAATATTTGACCTGCACTAGAAGAAATAAAGCTTCATCCCCTCCATAAAATCCTCCCACACCTCTTCCATTAGTAGAGAAGGTGGTCCCACCACCTCCACCTCTAGTACATGAGTTTCTTCCTAATCCAACTCCCACAGATGAGATTCAGTTGAATATAGATGTTGCAACCATGTTTGGAAAAATAAATATGATGGTCTCGGTGATAGATATGTGAAAGATCTTTTCTGTAAGGAGGGAAGTATTGAAGTTATTATAGGTGCCGACCGAGAAGGAATACCCTCCTATCATTTTGAACATTATGTATTTCAATCGAGAAAAGGACAACAATCATCCCTTCTATCTCTCATTAGGCATGAATGGGCTCCTCTTGAACAAATTTATGCTTGATTCCAGGGATTATGCAAATTTCATGTCATTGAAGGCGATGGAACAACTTGGTTTGAAGACAACCCGACCATATGGAAATGTATGTGGCATTGATTCTAATAGGGTCAAGGTTTATGGGTTATGTGATAATGTTGAGGTATTTTTTATTGATTTTCCACATATCAACCTCCTCGTGAACATAATAGTGATTGGTGTTCTAGATACTTGGGTGATGCTCTTATCGATGAGTTTGTCTCCTACCCTTGGGGGTATCCTTAGCATGGAACTCACCCATGCACACATCCCCATAGTACATGGCACTTTTGAGGTATTATACATTCGAGAGAGATATGGCAAGCATGTGACTAATCCTAATGGTCCTGACTACACAAGTGAATATGAGTTTGATGAAGTCTCAAACACCATTGAGTAAAATCCATGAGAATTTCCCTTTATGAAGGAAGACTCCATAGAAATGCTTCTCCCAAGGACAAATGAACACAAAGAAAAAATTGCAAAATTTCAAGGGAAAGAGCTAGGGTCTATCCAAATATTGAAGAGAGAATACAAAGAACATGAAGAAGTCATAAAAATGAAGTCAGTGAAAAACCTCCCTCTTATCCATACATTGAAAATATACCTTACATCAATTTCAATGAAAGAAGTCTTACGCTCATGTGGGACAAAAAAAGGGGAAATCCTAGGTATGACTAGAGGATGATAGATCATGGCTTGGCCCTTACATCATCAAGAAGAAGTCTGATAAATAAAAGTACTATTTCACTTCCTTGGATGGGAGAAATATGCCATTACTAGTGGATGGATCTCTTCTTTGACCTTATGTTCAAGTCACATGAATTCTTCAGGGCCCCAGCCCTAGGTAAGTAGGTAGGTCATATTTCTTTCCTTGCATTTACATCTTGATTTCCCATGTTAGTTTAGATGCATTTCATATTTTATTTTTCTCTACTTGCATATTGATTTCATGGTTAGTTCATAAATTTTTGAAAAAATGCTAAAATTTTCTTTTCTAGATTAGTTTCCATTTTTGGTTTTGATGTATATGGACAAAGGGTGATAGAACCACCCTAGAGTTTACGGTTTTTTAATTTCAATGTAGGCACATGTCTACCAAGAGATGTTGTGGTTCTCATGCACTCTATGACAAGCACAAATCCCCAAGTAGGAGCCAAATGATAACCCCATTTTGTGGGATAACTAAGGGGATGATGCCTTGATGCCCTCAGGTTGCAGATATGGAGTGAGGAGAGACAGCATGACTAGAAGTGTCCACTTGCACATATGGAAGCATGCTCTATCACCACATTTTGGATCCTCTGTCAATGCATCCACCACACCAGTTAGCTTCTGGAAGGAATATGGGTATTGATCCATGCAGTACAAATAAGGTATTATGGTAGGTAATCACCCTAATATTTGAGGCATTTAAACATGTTGTATTTGAGTTTCTTTTGATTATAGGATGCCTACTTGGACATTATGCTTTTAACCTAGTTTCACCTTGGTGAGAGTCATAGGTTTCCTAGTAAGTGGCCACACTTTGGGGAAGGTTTGCAACTGGGGGTCCCTTGAGGGGTTATTGTACCATTCTCGACCATGCTTACCACTTTCTTCTCATTACACTCCCATCATATTTCCCTCTTCTAGGCCCTTTGAATTTAGTGACCCAAGAAGGGGCTGAAGGCCTAGGGGGATGGTTGCTGACAATATTAACCTTGTATATTATTTCCCAAAGATCTCGAGGACAATGAAAATTCTCTCATAAGAAAAAATAATGGGACCCATAAAAGAATGACTAATAAAAAAATGCCAACCATGGAGGAGGATGTGTGATTGCTTAGGTAGAAGCCCCACACATTTTTACAACTTGGGGAAGCATGATGCAACCAGGGTAGAGTCAAGGTGGGCACAATTTTTCATGCTTAGGTAGAATCCCCACCTTTTCTTCAACCTAGCCCTTACATGCCAAACGCCTTTCCTAGGAGGGGAAAAAAGTCACTTCTTGAGGCTGGACGTCACCTAGGGCTAGGGTTTGTGGTGATGGAGTTGTTGCGCATTGACACTTGGCATGATTTGACCATAGGAGACATGGATTGACCTTAACACATGAGGAAGAGGCTCTAGGAGCCCCAACAACCTCCATTTTCCTCTCCAACAACTTGGTCCAAATGTCAAAACAACCCCTAAAGGGGTGACGTCATCTTGTTTTAAGGTTTCTAATGTGCAAAAGTGAAAATTAAATATCATTATTTGTGTAAAGGGGTAAGATAAGGGTTGTTGACCCCTTATCTTATGTTTTACCCTAATTAAGTGGAAAAACTATGTTATATACTTTTTGTATAATGAAGATCGTGTGAATATCATTTCATAACATAACTCTCCCTCTTGTGATAGGATACTTGGCTGAAATTTTCTCTATTGTTGGGCATTATGGTGTTTCTCTCTTATGAAAATGATTTTATGGTGTATCTCTTGATGAATGGATGGAGCTAGATGATGCACACCTCTTGGATTCTTGTTCTCTTGATCTTGAAAGGTGATTTGCTTGATGAAAATATGGTTTGATGTCTCTCTCTCTCTTGGAACTGGTAAGGAAAAATATAAATTGTTATTTATTTATTACTCTTTCTTGGTTATGGTTGTTTAAAACTCTAGGAGGAGTATGTTGGATACACCCTCCATTAAGCTTCATCTAAATAGCTAAATTTTACAAGTTATTTTGCAAGGGTTGCTAGGAGGAATACAAGTGTGTATACCCTCTTAGATTTACCCTAAGTTTGATTGGCATACCCTAGGAAGTAAAAAGGATTACACCCCTATGGTCTTTGTTGATATAAATATTTATTCTAATACTCCATTCACCCAATTTTAAAGGCATTAATCTGAATATTTTGCATTGGAGAAATAAAATAGTGTATTGGGAAACATGATTTGTTTCCATTTCAACTTTCTGCAATCTGCATTTTGTTGCTTGTGCCTAGCGCACCTATTAGCCACTAGGGCATCCCCTCTAAAGGGGTATTTCTTGTTGCTATTATAAAACTTCATCTACAACCATTAAGGCTTCAGAAACCCTAACACTCTTTCATTTATAACTTTATTTTCATCAGTCAGAATTAGGTAAGAGTTTGCCACTTTTATCTACTTGGTCTAGCGCAACCTTTGGGTGGATTCTTTGTGAGTTTTGGTGGTTGAATTTACCGCTGTAACAACAATTTTTCTACAGCCATAAGGATGAAAAATATCTATGCAAACACCTTTTTATTACAGCCTTCTTTAATTGCTAAAGTCTAATGCTATCTTACTTGAAGTAATCTAGTTGTTTCTAGTTGATCTCTTGCTCATTCAACTCAAATTTTAGCAACTTGTTTGCAACATTCATTATCATTTATATTGCTGATATATACTACTATTAACTGATGCAATTAGGGACAAAAATATTAACTTGATTTTCCATCATATATTTGGGCTTGTTCGTTTTCTTTGTGTCTCAGGAAGGTATGAATCAACATTTGCAAGGTCTACTACATATTGGAAAACTTGGCTACCATCAATATGTTATTCAAGCCCTTCTCCACACATAGAAACTTGACCTATAGGGGAATCTGTTCATACATCACACTTTCCATCTCATTTCCCTCTAGGATCACCGATATTCTCCCCTTGAAGTGATTCTATCATCTCTAAAGTGATGGGAATACCTGCGTAAGGTGACAGTGGGTAGGTGTTCTCAAAGTTGTCGATATTTGGTGGTTGGGTCGGGCTTTTCCCAACCTACAACTTGTGCGATAATAGAACCAATTCACATATATGAGGGGAATGAAATATTTAGTTTCAATCACATAAACCTAAGTGTCTAGGGGTGTTTGAAATGATTCTTGGGATAAGAAGAAAGATATATGATACATGGTGTCCCATGGGTAATCAGGTGTTGTCATGGCCTCTAATATATCTTCATCATATTGGAAGATGTGCTAGAACGATGGGTTCTCAGAGGTCTGATTGGGTGGATGAGATGTGTTGGTATCCAAGGTTTGATTAACATCAGTGATGATGTTGACGTCTATGGAAGACGTATGAGATGAGGATGGGTGATCATTAGTTCCAGCCGAGGTAAGTGGACCTATAGGATGGGGTTGAGGGGTTTCACTGGATGACTTGAACCATATATCTATACACATATATGGGGTATGGGGGATGGGAGGAGGAAGAACCTCATGAATGGGACTTACCGGTGAATTAGGTGGATTTAGTGGGAAGTATTTTGATGGTTGAGGTATGAGAATGACCAATGGGGTCAAAGGAAAAAGGCCTGGATTTGATATTGGTACGATATGGCCCTCTTGTAGAGGTATTGTCAAGGTTGGGTCATTAAGGGTTTGAATTGGGGTGGGAACATGTGGTAAGGAAGACATATGTTGAGCCTGGGAAGAGATAATCAGAGGGAACACATATGTGAAATGGTTTGGTTGATCACACAATGCTCAAGGGAATCTCATCTGTTCATTTACTGACATGGAAACACAATGAATGTTAGTAACATTAGTGGTGGTAGGTGGTTGTTGCAAGGACATAGGCAATGTGTTTTGGTGTATTGCTGCTAGGGTCTCTCGAAAATTTGGTGAAGAGACCTTTCTATTTGGATGAAGAAGGTGTTGTTATCACTGGTGACACTACTAGGGTAGGAAGTAATGGTGTTGTTTGTGGAAGTGGAATGGTATTTTTTAATTTTGGAAAAGTGGGGTAGATATTGATTGGGTGTTCGACTGTGGTGCAAAGTGCGCATGGTGGTTTGAATCGAGGTTGAGGAGGTAGGGTAAAATATTTTTTTTTATTGGTGCCTCTATTGTTAGTTGTGTTTCCCCCTTTGTTGGTATTAATTTCCCTAAATGTGTGACCGGTTTGTAGAGTTGACGTTTGCGGCATTGATTTCATGGGAAACACCTCTAGCTAAGGGGGAATGGATGGGAATGATACCATAGAGAGTGGCTATAAATACCAAATTGGGATGGTTATCACCATGCTTAGAAAGGTGAGGGTAGAAACAACCTGGTATGCCGAAACTCTAGGTAGGAGGTAAAAGAAGGGGATTTGGGTTAGGGCCCGAGGAACATTTTTCCAAATAGGTGGTGGGGGTCTAATCATTAGATTTTTTTTAGGAATGGGTTGTGAATTGGAAATAACCAAGGTATATTGGGGTATGAAGGAATATGGGGTAACTTGGGGGACTTGTACTTCGAGGGAAGACTCAACGAGGATTTCTACACCATCTGAGATGACAATACAAACCTGTGATTCTCCTGTGGGTGAGGGAGAAGGGGGATCTCTTCTATAAGAACCCACAAGTGATGGGTCTCGAAATATTCCCAGTCCATTGTCAATGACATATTAGATATTAGAACTAGACTGTATGAGGTGGATGACATTTTCTATGTTCCCTAAATGATTGGGCTCATAGTGAGTTAGCTGGTTAATGGTAACGATATTCCCATTGTGAGGGAAAATCATGGTGTTGAATATGGAGGATGCAACCACTTTCATGGAATACATGTAACTTCTCCCAAAGAGGATATTGTAAATCCAACGGGGCATCGATGAATTTGATATAAATGATAATGGTTTTTCCCCCAAGTTCTACCAGAAAATTTTGGTAGAGGCCTTCTGGTTGTGATGGGTGACCATCATATGCCCTAAGGGTAATGGTGGATGGGATGAGTTCTAGAGAAATGAGTTATTTCCATATCATTTTGTACATGATACATGTAAAGTACCCTTCATCGATGATGCAATGATGTATTGAGAGGTTTCAAATATTTATTGGTATTTGGAAAGCTACCAAATATGGGAGGTGTGGTTCACTATTATCTAGATAAAAAGTGATCGAACGGGTATCTGATTGGTCGACTTCACCTAAGGTTGAAAGAAGGTTCTTCCTTTGTGACAGATAAGTTTGAAGGACCTCCAAGATGGACATGGATGTTGGATATTGAGATAAGTCATCAATTAGGCTATAACTTAGTGTCACACTTGCATGGGGGTTGTTTACATTCCTGCGTAGTGGTGCATGGGGGATGTGAGTAGTATTTTCCATGCTAGTGTGAGGGATAATCAATGGTCTCCCTACTGATAATGGGGGTGAATATGGTGTAGTCAACATAGATTCGGGAGGTGTACCATACTATCAGTTGTGAGTCTGAAGGAGAATATCCTCTTCAGTGGTGAGGAGGATGGGCCAATCAGTGGGGTTACCAAATGGAGGCTAACCTGGGTTGGGATTTTCCCCCATCTGGTGTGGGGTAGGGATTGTTGTCTATTGGGTGTTAATGAATCCATGTTGGGGAATTTGGCTCTATAGAACCACTGGAGATTGGGGTTGCAGATAGTTTTGTGGTATCTGCGGGGGACCTTGTGGTGCAGGGGGTGTTTCATATTCATGGATTCTTTCATCTGTTTGTAGTAAAAACTTTGAGGACAATGATGAGTATAATTTCCATACTCACTGCATAATGCACAAGGGAATTTGGTTCAAATATTTTTATTCTTCTCCTATCGTTGTTGGTTATTATTGTTTCCCCCAATATTGGTTTGATTTCTTATGTTCTGGGTGCCCCCTGTGGGAGGATTTGGTTGTTGGGGGTTTCTCCCCTGTCCTTGGTTGGTTATATTTCTATTATTTCCTTTCTTCTTCTTGTTGTATTGGTTAGGAAGATTGGAAGTATTTAACTGTTCAAAGGTTTGAACTTGTTGAATAGGGGAAGGTTGAACAAAATTAACACTAGCATGTTGTTGACCATGTGGTGAGGAAAATTGTTGTGGAGGGCATGGAAATGGAAAATATGGATTACCTAGTGGGGGAGGTCTATAAGGAGTGTATGAAGTTGATGTCCCTCCTCCGATATTTGGATTATAAATTGGGGCCATGGATGGGCCGACCACTGATTTCTGAACCTAACTTGTGGGTGGTGGAGGGATGTGTCCCCCCATCGTAGGAGTTGGTGGCACTATAAAGGGGAGAGGGGATGTGGAGGGAGGATAATATGGTGTTCCTCCATATGGTTGGGGGTATTTACTGGCCCCAAATATGGATACCTATTGAGCGTATGGGTTAAAGTGGGCCATTGATCTATTCAACCCATCTACGATTTGTGAAGCTCTAGGTTTGTCTTGACCAAATGGTAGAGGATGAGGAGCATCGAGTAGTACTGTGTAGAGATACCCCAATTGAGAGTAGATTAGGTCAAGCTGTTGAGCTTTGGTTATGGATTTGTATTCAATTTGGGGCATGGTTGTGGCCACATATTTGGCGATGATGGGGACTAGTGATTTAAGGAACAATTATAGACATTGTTGAGGGGTGGTATCTGCCTTGCATACATTTCTCCGTTGATTCCATTCATGGATGTGGTCTGGGATGTGGAAATATGTGGTTTTCTTGAAATCAGAAAGGATTTCTAGGAATGTATCATGGCATATTGGAAGATGAAAGAAGGATAAGAAGGATTTTGCTAATGTTTCAAAGGTCATGTGAGACCCTGATTTTTCATCCACATACCACTTGGTAGATGGGCTTGTGAGAGTACTCTGGAAAAACCATAATAAAAAAAATTATGTTGTGATGTTTTTATATGAACACCATAGGTGGAAGGATGGACATGACATGATTTGCAGGATCCTCGCTATGATTCCCCTCAAATTTAGGGATATCAGAGGGAAACTTATTGGGCATGTTGGGCCAAGAGGGATTATGTAAAATAGGGTCATTTGTGAGCTTGTTTAGATATAGAATGTTCAGATATGCTAAGTATGGTAAGTTGGGTGTAGGTGTAAGAATGGTGTTTAATGAATTGGAGGTAGTTCCTTGGGAGGATGGTTGGGAGATGGTACCTTGTGAATAAGGTTGGGCTCCGCCTCCTTGTGATAGAGGATTAGTGGGTGGATTGTTCTGGGTAGTGGTGCCAAACAAAGTGGACCCAAGAAAATATTATCCTAAAACAATGACACTCATTGGTGTGTGTGCTGGTTATGTTGATGTGTCAACAAAATTGGGAACACCTCCCAAAATTGGAGGGAGGTTTCTCAAGCATCTGGAACGATGGGGATGCTATAGTTCCCATATGATTTTGGACTATATGTGAATGTGTGCATATGGTAGTGAGAAAAACAAATGAACATGTGCTTTGGTAAATGTAGACCATCTCAACAATGTTTTAATGTTGCATGTAATAAGAAAGTTGAGATCAAACATAAACATATAACAATGCAAGATGGTTTTGGGTTTAATCCTCGTGGGGGAATAAAATAAATAGCATGTGTACTAAAATATCTACCATCCTTCCTTTAGAAAATAATCGGGCCTTCCAAAGACACTCAATAATGGGGCATGAATCCACTGTAAGAGGAGCTAGTGAAGGTATGAATCAATCAGTTATAATGAGGGGTGAATGGGGCATATCTCGAAAGTACTAGAAATATTTCCCAATAGCCATTCAAAAACTAATTGAGGTGTGATTGCAGCCCACAACCGCCACTTGGGTGTAAAACCTAGATTTAGCCACTAAGCTACCTTGATCAAGAATGACATTTAGAGTTTTGGCCTAAGAAGTGGGTCACGCGCTAGATTATTTCCAAGGGTTGGGTGACCCAAGGAGGCACACACAAAGAAAACATACCTCGATATTTGAACCTTCATGAGTATCTTTATGGGACTGATAAATCTAATCAATGGAATAAAAACTTAAACATGTGTTTTTACAAGTTTGGTGAAAATTTTAATTCATTTCTTTATTTTAATTGAAAAAGTATGTTTAGGGTAATATTTTGAAAATTATGCTTTGATATTAGACTATAGATAATTAAGTTTTCCCAAGGTTAAACCTTGATCATAAAAATTCAAACATAAAATTTTTACTTATAGGAGAAGGTATAGTTAGAATTGAAAGAAAATCAATCTCAAAGTATACTTATACATGTAGGAAATCCAAATTTATTTTATATCAAAAACAAATATAATCCCTAATGTTATTTAACACATTAATTCCACCCACTTCAAAGCAATTAAGTAATTAAATATAGATGGTGAAAGAAAATTCATTAATGATTGTCCCCATCTTGTCCAAAAGGAGATGATGAAAGGAAATTTAGAAATGATTTCCCTCATCTCAAACAAATGAAATTATAAATTGAGGTGGTGAAAGGAAATTCAAGTATGGGTATGCAAATAACTTCATCAGGGCTATGGACCTTTGCTGGAAGTGAAGCAATACCTGTGATATCTGTAAAGGTTATTTCTACATATCTTTATTAATCCTCTGTTATTAATTATTTTTTAGTGATTTATATATCATGATCTGAATAGGTTTATCTAAAACAATTTTAAATATAATTTCAAGCCTTGAGTAAAGAAAAAATCAATTAGAACTCTAGTCTTTGAGATAAATTTAAACTGATTACCTTAGACAAATCTTGAGTAAATTTTAATAGAGGAAATCTTTATTACCCTTTCTTGAAATCTTTATTTAAGCATGTATCAATTTTGATTATTGACAAATTTATCAATTTTTAATGTAAGATTTATCATAAAAAAATGATTTAGTTTTAGAGAATAATGACTCAATTGCCCAATAATAAAGGCACTTGATCTACATGTTTTTTCATTCCTCGCAGGGAGACACAATCCGCAGATGGAGCCTAATGTTATAATATAGGTTAAATTTTAAATAAAAGTTCAAAACATTTTTATTAGAATAGACTTTTGAGTTGTATTATAGATAATTTATTTAAAATTTCTTTAATTGTATATAGGGTTTATTGTAAATATTTTTTATAAATTAAAGTTATATTGCCAAATATTAGTTTATATTTTGTTATGTATTTAGAACTAAAATGTATTTATATATTAATTAGAAATAATTGTTTTATTAAAATTTTATAGTATTATAAACTAATTAAATTATTATGTGTAGGTATATTTCAATGAGCATAGAGCTATCTTGACAATCAATGAACCTCATTGTGGAGCATGCCCATATTAACGGTCATTATCCCTTCACGACCCCAAAGATTGCATTGAAAGTTCCAACGTGACATCATGTCAGACCACCGGGATGTTGGACCCTTGACTTCTTGGATGGGAAAGCTTTAACAATACCAAGCCTTAGTCTAATCCAGTGCCATGTCAACCACCAATAGAGCTCTGAAAAAACCAACTAGCAGTTGCCACTTTAGCACCAAAAAAAACTAATAGAAGGTTGCCACGTAGCCATGGGACCCAATGGATACATCAGGTTGACGTCATGTCGGACCACTAGACCCCGAGAGTTCACCACATCCAAAGAACAATTCATATGTGTAACGCCCCATATTTTGGCTTTAGGTAGTTAGAACTTTGTTTTTTCTCATATTAGTAATTCATTGCTTAAAAACTATTTGGAATAAAAAATGTTGATATAGACATGTGACAAGTGTACATCTTGACCTATTCATGTGTTGCATACTAAAATTTACATTGTTATATGCTCATGATGATGATAACTCTTTGATTTGTTTAAACATGCAAATCAAGATGTGGAATTTAGGTACATGGATACCGATTCAAAGTTATGTTGTGAATGCATAACAGATGCAAGACATGATAAAAATAAACATACATTTCTTAATTGAACGTCAATACAAATATGGATTCTTATATAAAATTATGATGTATATACATGGATATAAGTTATTGGTGAACTAACCTACAGGTTGATGAGCTATGCGATAGCCAAATGACTACATTGACGAGGTAACATGGATGTTGTAGACATCAAGAAGATAGTGTATGCTATAAGTTATAATTATTATTTAATTTATGATTCAAAATATTGCTATGATTTGTGGTAAGTGTGGTTTTGACATGACACACAACTTTCCCAGAGTGGTTGTTTGATGACGTGACTCTAAGAACAATAGTTGCACAATAGGTCTTGATGTAGGGTGTTGACCCTAGTTCTATAAGGAGGGGTGGAGGTATTTACCACCATTTATCCTCTAAAACCTAGAGTCGTGGGAGGGTTGTGTGAAGTCACGTTCCCCTAGACGTGTGATGGAGACTACTAGTTTCTTGTTGGGGAAGCTTGGTTGAGATGTATGACACTTCCATTTACAGGTTCTATCTGGAGTTAGGTCAATATAGTTGACGCTCCAGCTTAGTCCAACAGAGGAAAGGATATGATGGAAGACATAAGTAAGTTAGGAATGAAGGATGCTTCGATGTTAGTTGAGAATACTGATTGGGGATTGGAGATGCCACTGTTTTTTACTCACTTGGTTCCTACCATGTTTAAAAACCTCTTCTGGTTCCTTATTGATATTTTAAGTGTGATACTGAGTTATTGATGAATTGGTGTATTTTTGTTCATTAATATTATTAAATGATGCATTACTTGATCTATTGTCCTACATGTCTTGGTGTGATCATATAGGAACTATGCACTAGAGACAATGGTTGTTTATTGTTACTACATGCATGAAATATGTGTCTGCTAGCTATGCACACATACCTTCCACATGTACACTAGTACAATTAATTAATGTATTAATTATTAAAGTAGATTAGTACAATTAATTAATGTATTAATTATTAAAGTAGATTATTAACTATTTATTTGAATATTTATTGATTATGTAAATTATATTGTATACAAAATATCTAGAAGAATTAAATACCTTATTTGATTTTGATTGATGGTTGGTATGATGGATTAAATGAGCATGGTGGGTTGTCATGTACATTTTGAGGAAAATTGTCAAATTGCATTTATTAGCTAGCATGAGAAGAAAGACTTTGCATTTTATTTTATTGTTGTTTAATGCAAGTCATTTATATTTTAGTTCTATTTTAATATTTTCCCAAAAATCTAGATAAGGGAGGTTGATGGATAATAATGAGGGTGGTTGAGGAGACTTGGGGAAGGGTGTATGGAAACTTGATAAATAGGGAGAAAAAGTGGTGAGGAAGGGAAGGTTTTTGGACCATGATGAGAGGTGGTGATGGTTTTCTTTGAGCATTTTGTGCTTTGTTGTTATTGGAGCCACGGGCACGGAGGGCCAAGAATTAGAAATGTTTCTTGGAGCTAGGAAGTCGGCTAGGCTCCTAGTTGGCTGGGAGGATTTCGTTTTTTCACTCAGGGCAAGTGGGAAAAGAATGGTTGGAAGCATCTTCCTACTACTAACAAAACTACATTGCAAGTGATGAGATTCAACAAACCATGGAGGAGGTATTTTCATTTGTATTTTGTTGTACTTTTGTGTTAAGTTTTAAATCTTAGAGTTAACATATTACTTATTTCATCATGTTATTTATAGTTATCATTGAGAAAATGTAAAAGAGTTTTGGAAACGAAAATCAATGAAATTATGTTAAATCAAAGTTGTTAATGCATATGTATTTAATGAGTGATTAATTGCCTAACATCTTAGATGGGTGTTACATTTCCTTCTCCTCCTCTATCTTTTAGAAATTTAGAAATCCTCCAATAGAAAATGAGCTCTCTCTTCCAAGTCATCTCCTTCTTCCTTATCCTCCTCTCTCAAATCCCCCTCATTAATTCCCAAAAACCTTATCCCCCCATTAATTCCCCAATCCTTATTATGATCCTGTGCCATGTCAACCACCAACAAAGCTCTGAAAAAAACAACCAACAACTACCACTTTAGCGCCAAAAAAAATTAATTGAAGGATGCCACGTAGCCATGGCACCCAATGGATACATCAGACTGACGTCACGTTGGACAACTGGACCCCAAGAGTTCACCACATCCAAAGAACAGTTCATATGAGCCCGATCTAGTGCCACATCAACCTCCCAGGTGGCATGCCAACTCAGATCCAGTGAACGAGTGCCACATATACACCCATAAACAACCAATGACATAGGTCAACACCTCAAAAATGTGTGACATGTGTCATGTACTTTTTTATAGCTCACTGCCAATGTGAACAAATCTAGGAAAACTACATGTCCATATTATGTCAGCATGATGTTTTGGGCATGAAATCATTAAGGTTCATAGTGCCCAAAATCATTAAGTTCCATAGCGCATCAAATTGATGGTTGTCAATTGTTCATGAAGGAGTATAGATCAACAATGGAGATTAGATCCGATACATATCAAATCAATGGGCAAGATATTTTTGGATCTCAGACATCGAGACAAACTGAAAGGCTAAGTCTGAAACTCTTTCGACAATTTAGGTACCGACACACGTCAGTCGATGTATGAAACCAACCAGGAGGTGCCACGCCCATCGGGCTCTTGGCTATCAGATCACTGGACTCCTAGATCACAGTTGCACCACATATCAATCTAATCCAGTATCATGTCATACCGGGTTATCGACTACCAAATCATCAGGATGTTGGACCCTTTCTAAAGTTCTTCTCATGATCCACTAGTACATATGACCAAATTTGCGATGGTTTTTCGTTGATATTGCCACACTTATCTGTCGCAATTTCCACAAAAGCTAAGACTTTTTTTCGTCGCTATATCCATGATCCAAGTGTGCATGGAAACATCGAAGAAATTAGCTCTCCATGTGTCATCACCATCAAGATCAGTTTACCCTATGCATCGTCGCAATTACGACAAAATTTCGTCGCAATTACAACGAAGAACCATGTCAATTACAACGAAAGTTCGTCGCAATTGCGGAGAAAATTTATGCCAAGCCAAAAAATTATGACACAGATGTTGTATGTGCAACACAAAACCATGGCAACTTGCGATGAAAATCCATGGCAATAGCGATGAAAATGTATCTCAAGACCAAACTTACGATGTAGATGCTGTATGTGCAACGAAAAACTATGGAAAATTGCGACGAACTTTTGTCCCTATTGCCACGGTTGTTCAAAATAAAAATTTGTTTCTGACAAACTATCGTTGATATTGCGACGATTAGTTTAAGTTTAAAAAAATAAAAAATACACAAGATATGGTATTACCATATTACAATGTAATATGGTAATTCCATATTACATTGTAATATGGTATAATCTTAGAGTTAACCTATTACTTATTTCATCATGCTATTTAGATTTATCATTGAACAAATGTAGAAGAATTGTGTAAATGAAAAAAAAACAATGAAATTATGTTAAAGCAAAGTTGTTATTGTGTATGTATTTAATAAATGATTAATTGCTTAGCATCCTGTAGAGGGGTGTTACACCAATAACATGAATATTCCAAATGGAGCAATTCTTTGATCTACACCAGGTGCCAACTTTACAAAATGTAACTATTGCATCCTTGTATTTAGAACCAAATCAATTTGTGTGGTGCCAATGACTTTGTAATCGTGAAAATGATTTTGTTGTTTCTTGGTTTGTTTTTACGCATGAGTTAATAACACATTATGGGGGTACTAAGAGCAACACCTTTTTTAGTCAATTGATATATCTCAGGAAAAGAGGTCCAATTACAAAGCACATTCAATAATTTCAAAAGTTGTGTCTTAGAATGAAGAACATTCCAGAGGAATTGTTTTTGGATCTCTTTATGAGTAGTTTAAAGGAGTATGCTTTTGTTATGAGAAGGAAAGTTGAAAGTAGAAATATGGCTACTAGAAGGGTTTCCCCTAACACCTATAGAGAGGGCCATGCTACCACTCCTAATCTCAATCAGTTGATAAGGTTGAAACCTCAACAGATGGATGAAAGAAGAACAAAGGGGCCATTTCAATTGTGACAACAAGTACAATAGATTGCATAAGTGTGGAGAGAAGAAATTATTCTACATAAATTGTGAAGAGGGAGAAGAAGAATTGGAATCCTCTCTAGAAATAAAAGAGACTACTCCAACCATATCTTGTCATGCTTTTGATGACATGAACACTCCTCAAACTCTCAAGGTAGTACCCATAAACTTCATTAATTGCAAATTAGCTAAACTTCTCAATTGCTTTATATATTCAACACTAGAATTCCAAGTAATGATTGCAAATGGAGGTACCATAAATTGTTCAGGGAAGTACCATAGTATTAAGCTCATATGGGGGAGTGTTTATTGCATGGTCCAATGATAACGATCCAAATGGGAGGTGTTGATATTGTATTAGGGGTCCAATGGTTGGAATCATTTGGAATGACAACTCTTAATTTTCAGGAACTTTTCATGAGATTTTATTCTAAAAGTAAGGAAATTAAACTCAGAGGCATCCAAGGGAAATCATCCAAAGTGATAAGATTTGATAGCATGAAAAAATTGTTAAAAAAGGGACACCATGGTGTGATGCACAATTGTGCTCACTAGAAGTTCAAATACATAAACCCTCCATTCCTTTGGATCTCCAAAGAATTAATGACGTTCATTCCAAGGTTTATGCAGAGATTCCTAAAGTTCTTCCACCTACTTGAGAGCATGTTCATGCTATTCATGTACAACTGGGAAGTGCACCTCCTAACATCAAACCTTATAGATACCCATATGCCTAAAAAAGTGAGAATGAGTGCGTGGTTCAAGAAATGTTAGAGGTTGGCATAATTTGACTTAGCCAAAGTGCTTTCTCTTCCCCAGTGGTGATGGTTTACAAAAATTATGATTCATAGCATATGTGTCCAGATTATATAGGTCTCAATAAGATAACCATTACATATAAGTTTCCTATTTTTGTCATCGATGAATTATTGGGAGCAATTTTTTTTAACTAGTTGGATCTTCATTCAGGTTATCATCAAATTAGAATGAGGTAATAAGACATTCCCAAAACAACCGTTAGAGCACATGAAGGTCATTACAAGGTTTTGGTAATGCCATTTTTCCTTACTAATGTACCTTACTTAGAAAATTCTATTTTCAAACCATTACTTAGAAAATTTGCGTTAACATTTTTTGATGATATACTAATCTACAACAAATCTTGGGATGATAAGATAAGATAATTTTTATTAATGTCCAACAAATGACCACAAAAGTAGGTCAATGGGACTAAAGGATACTTAATGTCCAACAAATGACCACAAAAGTAGGTCAATGGGACTAAAGGATACATCCAGTGTGTGTACAATGTGGGAGTGCAAAAGCAACTCCCATATAATGAGAGAAAGATATAAGAAAAAGAAGAAACTAAAGCATAATCTAGGTAAATATTTGACAAGGCTAAGCCCTAGGTCTAGCTAAAACATGGCTAAAACCAAGGAAAATGTGTATATAACCGTATCATAAGTGTGGTGATACAAAGTGAGAGTGTCCATGGTAGGAGTTGGGAAACTCAATACTAGTTGAGAGATAAATATCTGAAGGTGAAGCCAACGAGGTCACTGTCTGTTGGATATGATAACCGATGGTGAGGGGGGCGACGGGGGTCACACTGGCTCACTATCAGAGTCCTTGAGTACCATAGGGGGATTCAAATATATGACCCTGGGGGGATGTAGGAGCGAGGAATATCAGTTCTCCTACCATTTGAGGTCTAAGGAAAGAAGCTTTGAATAGATTTCTGACTAGTCCACTGGGGCTGGGGGCGACCTGATGAGAGAGAGGTGCCCTGCTTTGAACCCGTATGGATCTGAACCATCTATCACTATGATGATGCATGGTCATGTGTATGGTCCTGCACCTCCAAATCGGTCTCAAACATATCGGTCGATCTCCTGGTGGGGGAGGTTGAGCTCGAGGTCTCACCACTCTATTGTCTGAAGTACTTTGGGACTTAGATTGTCGTTTGTTGCTTCGATCTGATAGGAGGGCATGGAAGTATGCATTTATCCTCCTGGTCTTCCCTAGGTGGGGGGGTGCAAGAGCTGGGATCTGTGATTGAGAATATCCCTGATGAAAATAGATAATCTCCTTTGATCTTGATATCGGAAGAAAGTAGAGAGGGATCCCCCTGAGTCCCTAGAGAGGTAGAGTAACATCCTCTGATCTCATAGTATATGGGGCACCAAAAAATGAGGTGCCTCTCCATCTCTGGCTCTTGTAGGTGACACATCTGGCAGACCCTATTAGAACATGGGATATGGTGATCAATCTCCACTCGGAGTTGATGAGAACCAACCCAGAGCTGTCCCAAATGGATCTTATGTGAATGCATCCAATGTCTGTACGTGTATGGGGGGCAGAAAATGATACCATCCCGCAACTCCAAAAAGTGCTCTAAGTGGAATGAAATCTTTGAGCCCAGACTCGTTGGGGGTGAGGTCCATGTGACATGAATATATAATTTGTATATGTCCTCTATAATGTCTTGGTTCACAATTTTTCTAGTCGGCAAGAGATGGGCCAATACATCTAAGGAGTACCTGAAGGGGGGAAGGCGCTTTGGGGAGATGGTCACCGAATGGAGAATTCAGGATGCCTTTGAAAACAAACCTCGTGTGTGTCTTGTGGAGTGATCTGAGGCGAGGGCCTTTGAAGAGAAAAGTGCAAGATAGGGGTACCGCTCTCTCCTGGTAGAAGAGTCCCTGAAAGAACTGACTCTATGAATGAAGGAAATCAAGTGAAAGATAACCTTGAGGTGGAGTGGTTGGACATCGAACTCTACTTGAATAATGGACTGTGGACCTATACATTTTGCATCTGATGATGCACTTGAGAAGCAAGGTCTAGACTCTCTCCAACCGAGCCCAATCTGTCTATATCAAGCTTGGTCCCCAAAAGAGCATGTACAACATGTTGATAGGGTTTTAAAAATATTGGAGGATAAAAAAAAATATGCAAAGCCTTCCAAGTGTGCCTATGGTTTTCAGGAAGTAGAATGTTTGGGTGATATTGTATCTTATCAGGGTGTCAAAGTGGACCTTAACAAAATTAAAGATATGGTGGAATGGCCAGTTCCCAAAACTTTGAAGAATCTTAGAGGATTCTTAGGATGGAAAGTCTATTACGACAAGTTTTTCAAAAACTGTGGTTGAGTAACAACACCTTTAATGACATTATTGAAAATGATGCATTTTCTTGGACTCAAGAGGCAACCCATTCTTTTGAAAAACTTAAGGAGGCTATGTGTAGAGCTCCTTTCCTAGCCACACCTGACTTCACAAAAACATTTATTGTGGAGTGTCATGCCTCAGGATAGGGCATTGGTGTGGGTTTACTACAAGAAGGAAGGGCACTTGCTTTTGAAAGACACCAACTTAAAGGAAGGGACTTACTTAAACCCATTTATGAGAAAGAAATGTTGACCATACTACATTAAGTTAAATAATGATGCCCTTACCTAATAGGAAGCCACTTCAAAGCCAAAATAGATCATTATAGTCTAAATTGCTTTTTGGAACAAATATTATCTTTAGAAAAGAAACAAAAATGGGTTACAAAGATGCTAGGTTATGACTTCGAAATTATCTACAAAAAATGGAAACAAAATGTGTGGCAAGTGTACTTTCAAGGAAAGAACAAAACACCGAGGCCTTACCATATGATTTCTCCATTTTATAGGTTGATTGGGTGGAAGAGGCACAGAAAGAATGGAAACAAGACCATAAGGAATTGAAGCTTATTCAACAACTACAACAAGACCTTACTGCATTAGATAAATTTGTGTAGAAGAATGATTCACTATGGTATACATATCGCCTATACTTGTGTAAGAATTCCCAACTCAAACAAAAGGTTCTCTTGGAACTACACACCTATCCTATAGGGGGAAACTAAAGATTTTTGAAAATTTACCATAGATCAAGAAGGATTTTTTTTGCGAATGTCTTAAAACCGATGTTCAAAAGTTTGTGGTAGAATGTTTGGTTTGCTAACAAAACAAAGGAGAGACAACATTTGAAGGAAAGAATGTCACCATGGTGGTGGTGGATTGACTCACAAAGCATGCCCACTTGTTCTTTCTTTCTTATCCTTTTAAAGCAAGCACAATGGCTACAACATTGATGGAAATAGATCATAAGTTACATGGGAACCCCAATATTATTGTAAGTTATAGAGATCCAATTTTTACAGGTAATTTTTGGTTGGACCTGTTTTCTTGTTTGGGTACTCAATTGGTTCATGCCTCATCTTACCACCCTCAATTTGATGAACAAACTAAGATTGCAAATTAGTGTCTAGAAGGTTATCTCCATTTATTTACATTTGCTAAATATATATAATGGGTCAAGGGGTTACCCTTAGCAGAATGGTGGTACAACACTTCCTTCCATAGTTCATCCAAAATGCCCTCATTTATTGCACTTTATGGGTATAATCCTCCATATGTGACATTAGTCTTGAGAGGGAAAGCTAAGGTTCAAGTAATGGGGGATCACATAGATGCCAACAAGAGTTTCTCCAACTATTGAAGGACAACTTGGTTATAACACAAAACACGATGAAACAACAAGCTAATCAACATCGTTGTGAAAGGAACTTTGAAATGGGTGATTGGGATTTTTGAGGTTGCAATCATATAAAAAGATGTCCCTCAAACAACAAAAGAAGGATAACAAATTAGCACCCAATTGTTATGGTCCCTATTGTTGATGGTTGTAGCTCAGACATGAACTTTTGCATAGGTTTTGTGTCAAACATGCGTGTAGTAGTCCAAGTCAAATGTATTTTGTAATTCACTTTATTTATAAAGTGAACATATTTTAATTAGCATTTGAGTCTAACAAAGTGCATTTTTAATGCATCAATGATTTAGACTAATATCAACTGTTGATCTCACAAAGAGAATAGGGTTTTGGTAGATTATGGTTTCAACTAAAGTATGAAGGAAATTCAAGGTAGAGGGTAAAGACACATTCATTATTCACGAAGACAGTTTTGTATGAAGGTGAAGAAAGAGGTCGAGGAAAGGAGAAACCAATGCAACAATGAGAAGAGAAGCCCAACAATGATTGCATGTTGCATATGTATCCACACAATGAATTCTATAGAGTCGTACAGATAGATCGTATGGATCCGTACAACCATAGGAATATTACTGTATAATCATACAAGCAGATTGGTACCACAGGTTTCTCGGACTTGTTTTGCATCTTTCTCATTCAGTAGGTAGAAAACCTCATTTTTGAGGTGTCCTTGTAAGTTTTTGTCATTAATGATAACCTGAATTGAAGGACATATTTCGTATTTCGTGTTTTATGCTTCTGCTGTATTTTCTAGCCATATGTGTGATTGCTGTATGCTCATATATTTATTTCTTTTATTGAGTAAATTCAAGATCTGATTTATTTAATAAAGACACATAGGACAACAACCACCTAGGGTTTGGATATTTCACATGGTATTAGAGATACTTTGATTAAAAGATCGAAGAGTATCAATTTGTGTGAAGATTATATATGGCATCAACTAGCCTTAGGTTTGAGGGCAAATTGGATGGTGCCTCTAATTTTCTATCATGGAAGGCCAGGGTTACTTTCTTGTTGGAAGAGAATGATCTTTGGGATATTGTGAAATATGTGGTGACACCACCGACATATATGCAACAATTGGCATCCCACAACAAGGAGATAAATACCAAGTGGATGATCATGGATTCCTTTAAGTATCACTTGATCCCTCACATATGCTAGAAGAATACTGCTAAGGAGATGTTCGATGCACTGGCAAGCTTCTACCAGAGTAAGAACATTAACATGAAGATGATCTTGTGGAAAAAACTTAGATTTATAGAGATGTCCAAATCAGATAGAGATACTACTTACATGATGAAGATCACACATATTCATGATCAAATTAATGCTGTTGGGGAGAGGGTGGCCAATGCAAATTTGGTGAACAAGGAACTGAATGGATTCCCAACATCGTGGGAACCATTTCTTAAAGGTATATGTGCTCGTGAAAAAATTCTCGTCAAAGGCTTTGATATGACTGCATCTAGGAGGAGACTAATATGGAGTTAAATGCCGACAATAAAGGTGGTGACGAAAACCTATCCATAATTGGTCAAACCAATAAAGGAAAAGGTAAAGGACCCTACAATGGTAAGAGAAAGAGTGAGGATTCAACCTCACAGACAGGGAAGAAAGACTTGAGTAAAATCAATTTCGTCATATGTCATAGGCAAGGGAATCATGCATGATAGTGCTCGAACAAGAACAAAGGTAAAGGGAAGCAACAACATAATCAAGTAGCAGCCTCAACTGAAGCTGATTTGCTCATTTTGGTGTTGTATGTAGATAACCTATTCCTTACAGGATTAGAGAAGATCATTGCAGGGTGCAAGGCATATATGGAAGCCGAGTTCGAGATGAAGGACATTGGAATGATGCATTACTTCTTGGGGTTGGAGGTTTGATAGAGACAAGGGGAGATTTTCCTTGGCCAAGATAAGTATGTAGTTGAGATCTTGAAGAGATTCCGAATGGAGGACTGTATATCCATGACCACACCTATGATCGCTAATATGAAGAAGGTCACTACTTCAAATTCAGATATGGTGGATCCCACATTGTACGAAGAAGGTCACTACTTCAAATTCAGATATGGTGGATCCCACATTGTACATGCCATTGATAGTTTCCTTGATGTATTTGGTCAACACTAGGCTAGATACATGTTTTGTAGTGAACACCTTGAGCCAGTTCATGGTTGATCTGAGGTAGGAGCATTGGGTAGCAACAAAACATGTGCTCAAATACTTGAGAGGCATAGTGGAGTATGTGATAATAAATCATGGAGATGGTGAGATGAAATTGCATGGTATATCGACTTAGATTGGGCAGGTAGTGCAATAGACATGAAGAGCACCTTAGGATGTTGCTTTAGCTTGGTATCACCAATGATATCCTGGTTCAACAAGAAGAAGACTTTAGTGGAACTTATCTCAACATAGGTAGAGTATATGGAAGCTAGTACCGCTAGCTATGAATCCATTTGGATTCACAAGTTACTAGCATGATTATTTGATCAAGAGTTGGATCCCATAGTCATTTATTGCCATAATCAATGTTGTATCAAACTATTTGAGAATCTATTATTTCATGATAGGTTCAAGCACATAGAGATCATGTATCACTTCATTCAAGACATGATTCATAAAGGAGCAGTGAAGCTCCAGTATGTACCCATAGATTATCATGTTACAAATATTCTAAACAATCCCTTAACAAAAGGGAAGTTTGAAGGGAAGGGAAGTTGTACTTCATGGCTCATGGTCCAGGTGGAAGAATTGGATCACATGTTATATGCAAAGATAATTGTCCAGGTGTCTCATGGTCCAGGTGGAAGAATTGGATCACATGTTATATGCAAGGATAATTGTCCAGGTGTAAGAATTCGAATGGATCATCCCAATGGTAGTGTAACCAAAGAAGACAAGTGATCTAAGAATTTGTGTAGACTTATAAAGCCTCAATGTAGATTGCGCACATGATCCATTTCCTACACCATTTACAGACGAAGTGTTAGAGAACGTGGGGGGGCACAAAGCTTATTCATTCATAGATGGATTTTTAGGTTACCACTAGGTGTGCATCATGGAGGAAGAAAGAGCTAAGACAACATTTGAAATGGAGTGGGAATCATTTGCATACATTGTGATGCCATTTGGTCTGAAGAATTCACCTGCATTGTTCTCCAGGATTCTTGTCACAACTTTCAAAGAGTCCATGAAATTTTTTATGGAAGTATACTTAGGTGATTGGACAGTGTTTACCTTGCTCAAAGAGCATATGCATGCATTACGGTTGATACTAGACAAATGAAGATAGTTACAGATCTCTTTAAACTTGAAAAAGTGCATCTTCTCTACATTGTTTAGGACTTTATTGGGACATGCCATTTGGAAGGAAGGACTATTATTCGATCAATCAAATATTGCAGTGATTGTGGACATGTTATCCCCAACCTATATAAGAGAGCTTCACACAACCTTGGGATAGAGAATATATTATAGATGGTTCATATAGAGCTATGCAAAGGTTCTTGCACCATTGGAAAATCTACTTCGCAAGGATACCAAGTATGTCTGGACATATGAATTCTAGGGGGCGTTAGACACATGTTGATGCAGGAAATATCACCATTTGTAAACAACAGAGGTTTCCCTCGGTAAGAAGTCCCAATAAGACCTCTTACCGTTTGGAATAGGGAACCCATCTAGATTCTGGCCCGACAACCATTTTTGGTTTTAGTTTTACTAGTTGCGGTCCGATCCACTAATGAAGGTTAATGATGGATGGTTATGAAAACAAAAGATGTAGATGAAGACTATGTAAATGCATGAAATAAATCTAATCTACTTTTAATCTATCCTATCCTTGCTAGGAGTGAATTATCGTAAGTGAATGAACTGCAATGAAACTAAAATTTTCTTAAGACCCCACTTAGATAACTGTCATGAAGGTGAAAAGTTAGAAACACATGTATACACATACATAACCAGAAAAGTCTAAATCGTATCTATGCATACACCAACAATTCATATGCTTAGGAAATATAATATAAGAAAGAATACAAATAATGTGAGAGGAACATAGATTACATCATAAAATTCTATTAGCAAAGGTGTCCTTAGAGCCCATGTGAACAACATACATTCCACTTGAAATAGTTTGCAACAAAACAACAACACATGGGAGTTTTTATCTCTATCAAAAGTTGGCCCTAAGGGATTCTCAATATTAACAGTTTCAACAATAGTACATCAAATCTCTAAGGAATGGCTTCTCAATTTTAGTTAACACTTTATTCTCAAAATAGTTCATAAATGTACAATGCTTGAAGAGCTAAAAAACCTATTCTTTGGGTATAATTCTAGCATTTATTGAAGCTCAACATGACTCTTGGCATTTCGCCTTCCTCTGTGACCTTTCATTTACCAACATTTGTCCTTATCCTCTTTGTAATGATGAGAGAACACTGATATCAATTCCATTTCAAATTTGTCTTTTAGTGCTGGTGATTTCGGCTATAGTGCACCTCATCCACCGTAAGGGATGGCTTGGACATTGGGAGATTTGATCATTGTAGGGTTTGGATTCCACTTTCAGTCATTTAATTTAGATTCCCTTCATTGCTCCCGGTGCTACAAAATTTGTTTTTTTTATTTCTACTCTATTGTTCTTGGTTGTAGATCGCATTAGGATGATACTGGGTATGACCTCCCTATTGACATTGGTACCTGGCACCATTCAACATAAAATGGATGAGTGGCCTAAGAGTAACCTCAAATAAACTATTAAAACCAATAATTAGAACACATATAACTGAAATTTTAATTCATTTAAATTTCTTATAAGCTCCCCTAAATTCGATCGTTGGTTCCTCTGCTCATGATTGAGGTGTTGTGTTATCTGAGGCTATTGACAATGTGCCAGATATTAATCCTAAAAAATGCAGACAATTAGTGAGGAATTTCCCAAATCATATAACTGAAAAGTCATATACCTTGGAAAGACCTTTCCAACGGTATAAGGAACGATTGAAACGTGCATACGAGTCAAAAGTTATGTCTAAAATACAAAAACAAGTTTGGTAGGGTCCTGCCCCTATTTTAGATCATTTTTAATGAACTCCTCCTTTGCTTTCAGAGAATTTTGAACGAACTGGAGCATTTTGAATGAACCCAGAGGAGTGTTGAAATAATGTAACTGCGAAGAGAATTCTTATTATTTTGTAATTGGATTAAATCCCCATTGTGGATTAATAATGTTATTATTATTATTGGATTAAATCCCCATTGAGGATTAATCATGTC
>CBVK0103439752.1:11565-36752 GCA_900067695.1 Picea abies | reverse complement strand
TGACAAGAATCTCTAAAAAAAGTTTCATTTTATCTCATAACCAAAGATCAACTAATTTACAATGTTTTCAAACCCATAATAACCTTTCCACAATTTATTTATTCTTATCTCAATACTCTAGTTTCAATTAAATTTATAATAAATATAATTCTAAAATATTCATAAAATACACTTACTCCAAACTACTAGTATGATAAATCCGTTATATATATTGTTCTCCTAACAAATCACACTTATCATTAAAGTCTTATACCAAAGAAAGAACGTGAGACTTCTAGGAACTCATCATAAGAATCTCATGGGAATTTTTTATCTCATATTTTTAAGAAGATAAACGCTATATTTTTAAAAACATAACCTTTATTATAACTTATTTCTTATCATTCAAACTGGGATCATACAAACGATGAAGAGTTATCTTTAAAACCCTATAAAAATAAAAAGCCTAAAACAACAAAGTACTTCTACCCATAGATTATCAAACTTTTTCATTTATGCTCCAGTACTATAACCAGATCTTCTCTGTTCTCTGGATATTTCATGGGTTCACTCCATCGCTTTCCAAATATTTCTCTATAGCTCTGGAACAACAGATCTATTATTTCTTCTCCGATATGGTATTCCAGCAGACTTTCAGTCACTGCTCTCACTTCTTTTGCAATTTTTTTCCCGTACGCTTCCGTTGCAGAGGCCGAGCCTCTCATGGCTTTAACCTTCTCTTCCAAATCCGGTTTTATCAGGATATCCAAACGTTGTATTTCAAATGAACCCTCTCTCGCTACTTCACTACTCACTTCCTTTAGACACGGGCAGAAGAAGGGCAGGTTGAAAGAATCCAACTTCTCCTCCTCGATCAACCCCTGCAACAATACAACGTCTTCATTTATAATTTAGTTCAGTAAAAACAAAGGTAAGAAAGGGCAGTAAAACTACCCCATATACCAAATCATTCAAACTGCTTTCTAACAACTCCCAGGCGCGTGCAATGAAACCTTGATCACTTGGTTCACATGAACTTCAACCCATTAAAACCAAAAGCATGCGTCCTCCACGAACCAGCTCCCGTGCCTGGGCTCTCAGAAACCCATTGAAATCCTTCTGATATTGATGAAAATAAGCTTCTCCAACAAGGGGTGATCCTCCCACTGAGATTTTGCCTTTGTTCCATGTTACTGAATTGTTTTTGCACTTATGTTTATCTCATGGTTTCCCCTGCAAATGCACCATGCTAGCCAGAAAAGCACCATCCAAGTGATTGTAGCTGATGTCGAACTTGGCAATCTTGACAAGCTCGCCGAATTTTGACGGCACAGAACCCTGAACTTGTTGTGATTCAAATCCAATATGACCAGTTCCTTAAGACCCTCGATGCTCTCAGGAATCCTACGGCTAAAGGAATTCGCACTCAAAACCAGCTAGCGGAGGTTCTTCAAGTTCCCGATCTCAACAGGCACGGTGCCCCCCATGCTCGTTCCAAATAAAATAAATCGTCGGAGGCCAGTAAGCATCACCAATTCCAGTGGCAGAAAACCTTGCAGTGCAGGATTGTCCTGGAAAATAAGCTCCTCGACTGCTCCTCCACCGAGAACCGGCCAGATGTAGGCAGGAATTGTCAAGGTCATGTGCATAAAGCCTCTGTAGAAAAAAAGCTTACGCAGATGCGGGATCAAAACTATCTAAGGGCTAAATGATGCATTTCTTCCACAGAGAGGATTGTTTGCGGTGTCGAATACCCAGCCCAGGTTCAATTCCACAATGTGCCACTTACTATCACGGGCATCGAAATCGCAGACGACGCCATGTGGTCTGCCGATGCAGAGATTATCGGGAAATAGCCTCTCCAATCGATATCGGAATTGATAGCTTCCAGAACCTTGTAGACCGCTTCTTGCTCACTGCTATCCAGTGCTGGCTTCTGCATGTAGTCATCCCCATTCCCAAAACCCGATAGAAGAAGCAAGGGGATCGCCACTGCAAGCAAAAACTCAAAACGTGAAAGCATTTTGGGCTGGATATTGAAATTGTAAAATTCAAAATTCATCTTGGGCGGAAGATTCGAATTCAAATCTAAACGCGCCTTTAATAAATTTAAAATTCAAGATGTTGGATGGTGCATTATGCATGTCGGATGGTGCATGCTGGCCGCGGATGATACATGGCAGATGATACATTAAGATGGCGAGGTTACCGGCGGGAGCTCTGACGTGATAGGGGACGGGAGTCCGGAAACGGAAAAGGGCTGTCGGCAAAGGTCGGTTTCGTTTGGCCTTTAGCCTACGCCGTTATAAAGAACTCTAGTAAAATAGTTTTAAAAACATTTTTAAGAGGTCGTTATAAACAACTCTACTAAAATAGTTTTAAAAACATTTTTAAGAGGTCATTATAAACAACTTTAGTGGGGAACCAGAGGGGTGGGGTCTGGATAGGGTGATTTAGATGGAGGAGGTGTTTGATGGCGACATCTAGTGGGGTAGGTAGGTGGAAAGAGACTGCGGTCTAAGGTGTAGATTGCTTAGAGTCTAGGGCTCCAGATGTCAGGTGTTGGATTCTACACGGAGAGATGGAGGATGACCTCTGGTGGAGTCAGGAGGGTATCTTTAAATCATACGAGCCGTACATATCAGACTTAAAGGTTTACCAGCATTCATTATTGAAGGCTGATGACAAGATAAACTTAGTGGGAGGAGAGGTGGGCTCTCGATTCGATCTAGGGGTAGATGGCGAGATGTGGCGAAAGTCGTGCATTTCAAACTTTTTGGGCGCCATTGACGAGATATTCGCTCAAGAAGCGGAACATGGTTGAGGGCTTAGCGATCACGAACCGAGTGGAAAGGTTGAGTGTGAACAGTGGTTAGGGAAGGAGGAGTTGACTGAGCAAAGGCTTGAACTCTTGCACTCGACGTCGAAGGGAGACTACGCGGTTGAATTTTTTAACGGAGTGCAAGCGAAGTCACTGATTGGGATCCCAAGTGGATGGAAGGCCGAAAGGGAGGGACTGGTGTTTAAGCCATCAAAAGAAACTGTCACAGTGGGTACTACGGGTAAGGAGGATGGCACACTTTACTATGTGGAGAACATAATTAACATTGATACATAATTAAATCATACTGGTGGTAAAGCTTGGAAAGTAAGGAAGCGACAAACCTTAGTAACCCTAGGTCGGGATATTGGGATGAAGTCAATGGAGAGGTTTTTGGAGATGGGCATGGTAGGCAAATTTGGTTATGGCGCGATTGCGGCCAGGGATATCGACAAGTGGGTAGAGACCACCTGGGGCACGGTGGTGGGATATAAAGCAGAAATACTGGTTCTTATTAAGGGTTGGTTTTGTTTCTTGTTCCAGACAACTGAGGATGCATAACGTGTATTAACAGGGTGTGGGTGGTCAAGTCGGGAAGCCTCGTGCTAAAAAGGTGGCACATAGCCTTTAACCCAGTAAAGGAGTCTATGAGATTTCAACATCTGTGGGTACTATTGCCCGAGTGTCCTTTGGTATTTTGGAATATCAAAGCTTTTACAGTGATCGGGGACACCATTGGGAAGTTTATGCACATTGATCTGATACAGTTGACTGGATCTGACAGGAGGATGGGGCGCATTCTTGTGGAAGTGGATCTCAATGATGGGTTACTTGATCAGATTGAAATAATATGGCGCGACAAAATTTTCAAGCAGAGATTGGATTATGCCGACATTCCCTTCATATGCTTGAAATGTAAAGAAATCGGTCATCTGCGACACCGTTGTATTCGAGCAAGTTCACGAATTGATGGAGTAGTTGAAGTGGACGATTCACAGCTACAAAAGCCTTTGATTAACACTAGTTCTAAAGATTTAGTTAGACTGGCTGTGGACAATGATTATAGTAGTGGTAAGAACTATACATTAATCCCATTTAATAAATCCTTTATTTATGTTGATTTAAATAATGGATTATCTGGAGGGGGTGAAGGATATAATCATAATTGCTCAGGGGGATAAGGGGAACTATTTGTGAGATTCCAACTCCAAATTTGGAAGGGGGCGATAGGGTTGTTAGCAGGGAGCGGTCTGTGGAGTTTGTAGAAGAGGTGTTATGCTCTGGGAGGGTAGTGGGAGGGGTGGAAATGGGGACAACTCAGGGTGAGCTTCCAATAAATACCTGTGCGAGCGATGCTCCAGACGTGCTGGGTTGTCTGGCATGTGAGTTAAAGGGGATGAGGGGGGATTCGATACCAACTTCAGATAAGGAGGAGGGGAGGGAAGGGGGAAGTAATTATGTAAATTGCACATGTCCACCGAGTTCACAGGTTGGATGTGGGTCGGGGGGGCATAACTTTTGGAACTGACAAGGAGGATTTGAGATGGAGGCAAGGATCCTGGATGAATTGGAATGAGGGAGGGCTTTCAAACTGATACACACATTGTTTGGGTGTAACACGGGTGACTGTGGGGCGGACATAAGTAAGGAGCCAGATACGAATCCGATTATATTGGAGGAAGTAGAGGATGCTCTTAAGAACTATATTCCTTCCTATAGGGAGGTCTTCAATCAGAAACCATTGCATATCTTTGAAGGGGGGCACCCCATTTAAAGACAGATGGTTCGAGTGAGAAGGCAGAGGGCTCTAAGGGGGTTCTTCCTAGTATTGCAGGGGGTAAGGATACTTTACTAAAAGAGGCAGTTTTCGGAGGGCTGGAAAGGGATTTTTCGCCATTAAAAACTAGGCGTGCTAGAAAACTTGAGAAGGATAAGGAAAGCGTAGGTGTGGAGAAAGTATTGTTTACTGAAGGACCATGGGAACTTAGAGCACATAAAGCCCTGGCAAGGGTTAAAAGATGATCCTAGCAACTTTAAATATTAGGGGGGTGGGGGGAATTACAAAGAAATTAACCCTCAAATGATTTCTTGACAAGGTTAAACATGATATTCTGTTTATCCATGATACTATGGTGAGTGAGGCAAAAGTAAGGGTGTTATTTACAAATTTATTACCAAATTGGTGTTTGTGCGAGGTGGATTCTACTGGGTTGTCAGGAGGATTATTATCAACATAGAACCCATGTGTAGCTGATTTTAATGCTTTCTTAACCCTTGCGGGTATTTTGCTGGAAGGATCAGTAAAAGAAGTTACAGTCATTAATAGTTTGAAGTTGTTGAATTGTTATGTGCCCTATACTGATAGAGACACTTTTTGGGAGTCTCTAAAGGATGAGGGTTTATTTAATGAACCCAATCTTATTGTAGGGGGTGATTTAAACTTCACCACCTCAAGTAGGGAGGTATGGGGCGATAGTGTCAGATCGAATCCTCTCCAATTCTATTTCAGTCAGCTGATTCAAGAGGGGGATGGTCGATATGGAGCCTATAAAATTACTTCCGACCTGGAGAAAGGGTAGATGTGGTAAGGATTCCATTGCTAAGAGATTAGATAGGTTCTTACTGGATGAGAGGATGATATCTACTGGGCTAAGATTGAGATCTTGGGTTTGTAATCACAAGATCTCAGACCACATGCCAATGATCCTTCATCTAGAACAAGATACAGAAATTGCCAACTATCCCTTTACATTCAACTCTATATGGCTTGAGGATTCAGAGTTTGTGGATTTAGTAAAATCTAAGTGGAATGATCTTTTGGGAGTAGAATCACCGAATCATATGGATTCTTTGGTGAAAAAACTTAAATTGTTAAAGTCTTTAGTGTTCCATTGGGAAAGGAGGAAAAAGGCCGAAGCAAAGGCTGAACTCGATCAGCTAGAAATTGACCTGCATGATTTTTATTTACATTTCCCTTGGGGAAGTGTTCATGAGGATTTAAAGGCCACAATAGAAGATAAGGAAAACATAATATTATTTTTGTTAAAGTGGGGAGAGGTGACCTGAAGGCAAAAAAGCAGGGTGAGATGGCTGGAAACAGGTGATATGAACACAAATTTTTTTGATGCCTACGCAAATTCTCGAAAGCTGAATAATACTATCGAGGATATTACAAAAGAGGATGGTTTTGTTATTAAAAAGACTATAGATTTACAAAAGGAAGCGATCTCTTACTTCGAGAAAGTATTCAAGGCACATGATAATATTGCAATTTCTGATCAACTTGCGGTATTAAAGAATTACCTAAGGATATTCTCTTTAGAAGAAGGGTTAAAAGTGGCTGAGCCAATTACTCTTGCAGAAATACTAACTACCTTCAAATGTTTTAAGGCTTCAAAAAGCCCATGACCTGATGGTTGGACAATGGAGTTCTTCTTGGCTTTTTTTGATATTTTGGGTGAAGACATCTTAGGATTGGTGGAAGAGTCCAGGAGGAAGGGTAGGGTGTCAGGGGCTTTAAATGCTACCTTTGTAGTGCTTATCCCTAAGAATGATAAACTTGACTCATTTGGAGGGTTTAGACCAATTGCACTTTGTAATTTGCTTTATAAGATTATAACAAAGATCATACCAGTCAGAATCAAAACTTCACTTTCTGTGGGTATCTCAAAGGAAAAATTTGGGTTTCTAGAGGGCAGACAAATCACAGATGCAGTTGGAGTTGTACAAGAGGCTTTGCACAACATAAAGGTTAAAAATATTAAAGCACTGGTACTAAAACTGGATTTAATAAAGGCACATGACATAGTAGACTGGGGCTTTCTCAGGCTAGTTTTATTACAAATTGGTCTAAGCCTGGAGGCAATAGACTGGATTATGGGGTGCGTTACTTCTGCAAACTACGTGGTTTTGATCAATGGTAAACCAACAAATTTCTTCAAGAGTTCCAGGGGCCTAAGACAAGGTTGCCCATTATCACCTTTATTATTTCTTTTTATTGTGGAAGGATTAAGTAGACTTTTACTTGAGTAGGTTGATGCAAAGAACATTGGAGGTATTCTAGTAGCCAGAGATATTAGAATAACACACCTTTTATTTGTGGATGATGTTGTTTTGTTTGGGATTGGTAGCAAGTCTGAATGGGAAACTTACAAAAAGGTTTTGGATATATTCTGTAAGGCAACTGGCATGACATTCAGTATTCAGAAATCGGTCTTTTTAGAAGCAGCATGGGAAGTCGAACAACTTGATTGGTTGAAAGAGTTGTTACCATTTGAAGTAAGATCTGTTGATGAAGGGTTTAAGTATTTGGGATTCCACATAAAACCAAATTGTTATAGTTGTGCTGATTGGGTGTGGCTAGAGAAGAAATTTGAGAAAAGAATTGTACATTGGACACATAGGTGGCTCTTCTTAGGTGGAAGGGTCACTTTAGTGAAGGCAGTGCTGGAAAGTATCTCTGTATATTGGTTATCACTGGCCAAGATACCAGAAAATGTTTTGAACATAATAAGACAAAGGATGTTTAGCTTTCTGTGGACAGGTTAAAAAGATAAGGAAGATATGCATTTGGTTAGCTGGAAAAGGCTTTCAAAACCAAAAAAGAATGGTGGTTGGGGCATAAAAAATATCTTTACATTTGGCAAAGCACTGACAACAAGGAGTCTATGGCGACGTCTGATGATGCCAAGTATGTGGCATGAGGTTATTATTAAAAAATACCTCCAAAAGAAGATCGTGGAAGAATAGTTTAGACTGGAAAAAATTTCTAGTGTCGGATCCTCAAATTTTTGGAGAGCTCTAACACTTTCCTTACCTGTTATCTTTGATTGGCTGGCTTGGAAGATTGGAAATGATAAGACAGTTCAATTAGGAGTAGATCATATTGTGGGCTATCATAATTTTTACAAACTTTCAACTAATCTTAAATTGGCACTGAAGGAACAAGGTATAACTTACTTGGCACTGGCTGGAGAGGGTTATGTGGAAGACACCGCTCATAATAGTTGGAAATAGGCTGAAATATGGGACTGGAAGGTGATATAAAACATGAATGGATTAATTATACAAAGGAGTTAAGGGGAGCGAGAATATATTTGAATGAAGAAAAAGATGCTTTGGTATGGTCTTGGGATACAAAACTGGGACATGTAAGTGCAAAACATGCTTATAAGGCACTTTAGGTGGAGGAGAGGGTTGAAGAAACTAAGTTTTGGTACACAAAACTTTGGAACTGATAGTTACCCTTAAAAATTCAATTGTTTATTTGGTTATTGTTAGAACAAAAGATACTCACGTGGGAAATTCTGAAGAAAAGAGGTTTCAATGGTCCAAGTAAGTGTGTTATGTGTGGGATATTTGAGGAAACAATAAGTCATATTTTTATTGAATGCAACTTTATTAAATCCATTTGGATCGCAGTTACAAAGGACTTAAACACTCACAATGAATGGGAAGGCGGAGAGATGGAGGACTGCTTTAAAAATTGGATTTTGAAAAAGGACAATAGGGAAGAAATTCCCTGCATTATTTGTTGGGAGGTGTGGAAACATAAGAATCTAATCATTTTTTAAAATGCCTTTCCCAGTATGAGCAAAGTTTGCTCATGCATCTTACAGGACTTGGGGGAATATAAACTTGTACAGAAGCATAAGAACTTAAGGATTGATAGGCCACCCTGTTAGGATTGGGATTTAGCGGTGGGATTCTTTGATGGAGACTCACATGATATGGGTAAAAAGTGTGGGGCAAGGGTTGTTCTAAAATGCCCAACTTTAGGTACTTACAAAATCAAAATGAGGTGTGGGAGCGGGACTAACACTGAAGGGGAACTATTAGCTTTATGGTGCATCTTATTTTTTGCAAATAAATTGAAGGTTTCAAGGCTAATGTTGGAAGAAGATTCTAAGATCATTATTGATTGGTTTAATAATGTCAATAACTTACGAGTGCTCTCGCTACAAGCTTGGATGAAAAAAATCAGAAGGCCGAGCGAAATATTTCTTCAACTCAAAGCATATCGCATCTACAGATCTTTTAACTAGGGTGCTAATCAGATGTCAAAGGAAGCATTACAGTTGGAGGAGGAAGGGATTTTTTTTCAAAAATATCAGAGGGACACCCAGTCATATATGAAAGAGTCACTACCAGTTAAAGATTACTTGCTCAATGGATAATGTCTGTCCTGGAAAACTTTTGATTACTGAAAAAGTCTACTTGCTGTAATTTTGTTGTATTGACTAGATATGTAAGTAAGGTATAACTCTTATGAGGAAATTGGCTATATAAGGATGGAAAATATGCATGGTTAAATATGTATTAGTGTTGTTTTTGCTGTCGAAAAACAACCATGAACTGGAGACAAGTTTGTACAAGATGCAATGTATTTTGGAAACAACCTCATTATATTTAGTAATATAAAATATTTTCTTATCTGAAACAAAACAACTCTACTACTATAGCTATATTAAAATAGTTTTTAAAACATTTTTAAGAGGTCGTTATAAACAACTCTACTACTATTTTAACCTTTTTTAAGGAAAATGCCTTCGAAATATGACTTTGGGAATAGTGTCATCAACATGGGAGAAACAAAAATGACTTTCGTTAATCTAGAACATTGTCGAAGTGCTTGCTTATAGTCTAGAACATTGTCGAAGTGTTCACTTTTGTTCAATGTGATTCTCCTCAGATATAGTTTTTTCATAAGATACTAATGCATTCTATAGTTAGCTTGTTTCTCTTACTGTGGGGAGAGTATTATGATATTGTCGGAGGCACAGAGGTAGTATATAGCAATGAATTAGCATTGATTTTCATATTAGTTTTATGTTGACTTAAAAAATGTGTATAAATTTTAATGGGCACGTGCTTGCGTTACCTGTGGCTGTGTTATTCAACTGCTACCACTATAACCTCCAGGTGTGCCCATGATGCCCCTTATGCGACACACATTGTAAGTTGGGGGGAATTGAACTCGAAACCTCATGGAGCTTCATTTTCACGGCACTTGCCAATTGAGCTGCCCCCCGGGGCGTGTTATTACAACCTTTACTTCATTCGAGGTTTGAAATTAATTTTGACATGACTATATATGAGTGCCATTTTCTTATAAAGTACATCTCTATTGATAAAATAATTTTATAACAAATATAAAATAAAAACCATACATATGTTCATATTGAATTAGCCTCCTTTCACAACTTCCAAAACACATTGAATGGAGACATTTTACCCATCAATTCTATATAAATCAAGTCACGGGAAATAAATCCATTGACCTATGAAATAAGACTCTTTTTATTATTTTCCTTTCTTATTTTTTCAAATGTGTAATTATGAAACTATTTTTAATTCTTTTGGTAAGTTATCATTGACAAACTTTTTTATTTTATTTTATTTTCTTATTTTTGTTATAAAACCATTTTTAATTCTTTTGATAAATTAATTGATAGCTACTAAGTTAAAAATCAGATTTGGTTGCATGCATGCTTTGATAAAATATGAAAATGATAACATTTGATAAAACATGAAAATGATAACATTGATGTGACAGACTCCCATTCGTTTTTTTAAAACTTGATTTTACATACTGTTAAACTTGTTTTTCGTGAACCAAATCACATCTAGCGTTTTTAATTGTAGTTCTCGACGTTCTCGGAGATGAATCTGAGCACTTATAGCTCCTGAATGGATCATGTACGAAGATCTCAATCTCGGTACAGTGCATCAATCTCGGTACAGTTCATCACATTTCAAAGCTGGTTCGGACAGTTAAACCCCGAAAAATTCCACGAAATTGATAATTTCACAAGGAAACCAACTCTCAAACCCTTAGGATCGGTTATTGTTCATTGTGTGAGAGAGAGCGGCCAGAAAACCTTAAAACCCTAAATGCGATGGAGGGGGTTACAGGCGATGGCGGATCTCCCGTTGGCCTGGCCAGATGGAGGAATGATTTCTATCGGAGATTTCAACATTACCTGGACAAATCAACGGCGCACCCTGTTGGGAGATGGCTTGGCTCTCTTGCTGCGGCGACTATATATATTTTGCGAGTTTATTATGTCCAGGGCTTTTACATCGTCTCTTACGGATTGGGAATTTATGTCTTCAATTTGCTGTTAGGATTTCTGTCTCCTCAAGTGGATCTTGAATTGGAAGGGATGGACGGGCCTTCTTTGCCAACGAAGGGTTCGGATGAATTCAAGACCTTCATTCGCAGGCTTCCTGAATTTAAATTCTGGTTTCTTCACATTCCCAGGTCTTTTTCTTTTGTGTGTCATGGTTTTAGTCTTTTCGGCCGTTCCGAGTCCCGGTAGCATTGTCTGGGCACATCAGATGCATCTGTAACAAGTTTGAGGCAAAAAAACACGATTTCATTTGGTCACTTTGAAGCTTTTTGGGAACATTTTCAGGTAAGACTTGCTGCCCGCAGAATATTGGCTTAATACGCGGTCCGTTCTTCTGGCATTGTTTTTCTTTCCAAGCGGAAAGTGTTATATTCGGTTCATTTAAGCTGTTTAAGGTAATTGGGCGGTTTTTCTTCACGGCCGCTTTTAAATGCCCATTCTGTGCATGCTGGCAGCATCTAAAACATTACGCTGAAAAAAACCGGCGGTTTGTTGGTTTATTTAATTTTTCTTCGAAGAATTTTAGACAATTGACCTATTTTCTTGCCTCTATTTTGTTTTATATCCTTTCTGGGCATATTGGATTCGCTAGAGCTAATATACCCGATAAATTTGCAACGAACTTGTTTAGAGAAGGCATTTGATAGTCCTTTTTTCGCAAAGAGTTCGTTTCCTGGTCGTTCGGTGTATCCCGGATGCCGTCTGAAACGTTTCTTTGAAAAAGCCTCCTTTTAATTTATTTGATTTTTTCAAAGATTTTTGTTCAAATATTTTGAAAACAGTTCGTGGATTTCCTGTAAGTTCCCTAACTTCAACTGGATCAGTGCATCCTGATGCATCTGACGTCCTTCATCTGGCGATGTTACGCCAAGTTTTCTGATTTCAAGATTATTGTTGAAGAATTTTAGGTGCTCACAAAAGTTGTGGATTTTTTGAGGGATTTTCGAGGCCAGGGTTTAGCCAATCCTTCATTTGCTTCCAAGGTTGTGGATTTTTTGAGGGATTTTCGAGGCCAGGGTTTAGCTAATCCTTCATTTGCTTCCAAGGTTGATTATTGAATTGATTTCATGAAAAATAATGAGCGCCCAGGTCTATTTTATCCAAGCCGTTTGACAGAATTCTATTAATTCGAGGAGAATTAATAATATTTAATTTTCTAGCTAATAGTATATCCCGAGGACCTTGTGAATTGTAAAAATTCCAGGTTTGTCAAATCATTTTTGAAAAAATAATTCTTTAAAGTATATCGTTTATTTAATATTTCTTTCAATCCAGAAAGCTGCTATTGTCTAACATTCATTGTAATTGGAGATCGTAATAGAGGCCATTTTTGGTTATTGGATCCCTAGAGGATCTGCTATTCATAATTTTCTGATAATTTTGATTAAATTGCTTCCTGTCATTTACAGGCAGAAGTTCTTGAACTTGTTGCAATTTTAAATGTTAAAAATGTAACCAAATTGTTGCTTTGTTCTTTTCTTGCATTATCTCGAGTGTCCTTTCTCAAAGACAGTAGAAACCTGCGAGCAGTTTTTTGTCAGCCTTTGATATATATATATATATATATATATGCCTTTAGAGAGAAATTAGATTGCAAAGATTCATTCTGACGTTGCCTTCAGAACTATCTTTGGCCTTCTCCTTCCACGCCTCTCTTGTATGGAATTGAGCTAAACATTTATAGTTGTGATGCTTGGACAATTAGGTATCAAGTCTTTGAAATATGTTTAAGGGGACCTATGCTTTCTCAACCCAGAGGCTAACTAGATGTATTTTCCAGTTTTCAAATTGACATTTGGTTTGAAAAGCAAGCAATACATGAAGGCTCCTTTTTCTATCTGAGTCTTTCACATACTGCTCCTCCCTTGCCACCAGTAACGAGAGGATATTAAACTATATCATAATCTGTGATTCACAGCTTGCAACATTATTATTAGGCACTTAGTCTGCATGGTGTAATACTTGTAGTCTGCCTATAAATTTTCTAGTATGGTATGTAGCCATTGTTGTAAACCTCTATAATAAAGGTAATTGTTCAAATTCTCCATGTTTTCTTTCGTTATTGTTCTCCTATTACTGACTGTTCTCCTCAGATAATGTTTTTTCATAAGATACTTTTGCATTCTCTAGTTAGCTTGTTTCTCTTACTCTGGGAGAACATTATTTTTGGTGAACCTTGGAAACACTCCCCCACATTAACTCATGGATAACGCTTTTTTAATGCAGAAATCCTTTTGGCTAAGCTGTCCTGTCCAAGGGGTTTCTATGCTGTCAAAAATGCACCCGGGACTTGCTCTCAGCTTCGTTTGCATGCCCTGTATTAACATGGTCCCATATAAATAAGGGAGCATGCCCACTAGAGTTTGAACCAGGGTCATTATTACGGCAAGTGTGCCTTACCTCTAGACCATGGTCTGCTTGACTGGGAAAGAAAATGTTGAATTACTTGATCTGAAGTGTACTTTCTACGTTGGAAAGCATTCTAGGAGTAGCCATGGCCATTGTAGAATGTCAACACCACCAGTGTTCAGGTATTTTTGTTTTGTTTTGCAGGACATCTTAATTTTGATAACAAAAAAGTTATCTGCTTCGATATCGCGATTCTCTTACTCCATTTTATCTGGGTTTTACACCATGGCAAACAATTTCAGTTCCAGTTTGCCAGATGGGTTTTCTAATACACCCCCGGAGCCTAGAAGAACCTTCCAGATTTTAGTAGCTGCCACTAAGGAAATGGGAATTGGCAAGGATGGAAAGCTTCCATGGAAACTGCCTTCTGATGTGAATTTCTTCAAGGAAATCACATCTTCCACGTCAGCTCCTTCAAGGAAAATCACTTTGATAATGGGACGAAAGACTTGGGAAAGTATTGCAGACCAGTTTTGACCACAGACAGGTCACTTAAATGTTGCACTAGTCGTTCAGATAGCTTTGACATTGCAACTGCAGAGAATGTAGTTATGCATGGGAGTTTGGGTTCACCACTTGAAATGCTTGCAGCACTTCCATACTCTATGTCAATAGAGACAGTATTTGTAATTGGAGGTGGTCAAATTTATAGGTATTGTATGTTTCAAGATTGGTTGGGCCTTCTTACAATTCCATATTTGGTCTATTTTGGGATTGTACCAATATTCTTTTTTGATTTTCTCCAGGGAAGCACTCTATGCACGTAACTGTGATGCAATTCACATCGTTGAGATAGAGAATGCATTTGGATGCGACACATTCATCACACCCATAGATGCATCTGTGTTTCGGCCTTGGTATTTGTCATTGCCCTTTTTGGAAAATGATATTCGCTTTTCTTTCACCACCTATGTTCATATTAGAAATTCCCCTAATGTGGACTCTCTAGAGCCTTCTCACAGAATTGGAAATGGATTGAACAACATGGATATGTATGGTAGACTTGAATCTCGGTAGTATCAGTTTCTTCCCAAATTAATTTTTGAAAGACATGAGGAGTATTTGTATCTTAGATTGGTACAGGATATTATTTCAAATGGAATGGAGAAGGGAGATCGGACAGGAACTGGCACTTGTCAAAATATGGCTATCAGGTTATCTTGTGCTTTCAGTTTTCAACTATATCCATTTATTCTTTTCTAAAAAACATTAATGTTAATAATCAACAGTTAAAATATTTGACCCGTTTTTCATTCATATTGTTGCTGCTTAGATTTCAACCCACGAGAGTTGTTATGTCGAGATGCAGTTCAATCTGCAAAAAACTTGCCCACTTCTCATAACAAAGGTGATTGATTGTCTCTGTATAATGCCCCTTATTGGATTATTTCTTCATCTGGTTGGAACTATTTGTTTTATTCTCATTTATTTTGTTCTCAGTCACATGACGTGCTTTTATTTCCTGTATATGACAGAATATTGTTCAGTAGATTCAAGGTATTAATGTGAATAGCTGCATGCCTTTTCTGTTTCAAGTCTGGGCGGTGCCATTATTTTTTCATTTATTTGATTCTCACCTGACCATGGTAGAATCCAGACAGTCAGCAAGGATATTCTTTCAGCTTTTTCATACACTCGCATTGCATTGCCACATTCATCCAAAATTTAAACTCTAACTTAAAGGCTTTCTCAAAGTTTAACTTTCGGCTTACTATATTCTATTCCCACCCGTTAGAAGCTTAAAATGATGCCTCACATGATGACAATAAAATTAAAATGATGCATCATTGTGTTTATTCAAATATAAACTCAAACCCTGTGGCACTCTCAAATTTGAATTTTTGGCTTACTATATTCCATCCCTATCCTTGACAAGCTTAAAATGATGCCTCACATGACAATAACAAGCTTAAAACATTGCCTCTTATATGCGTTGCATTCTCTGACACTTTTAGAACACTTGAGAGCTTCGGGGATTATGAGTGCATTCGAGGATGTCTCAAATTGGCCCTTCGATGCTAAGGTCAAACAAGAGAATCACAGGTTTGAAAACTGAGGGGTGGAGGTTTGAAATTGAATATTCAAAGGTTTCAAGGCTCGAGGGTTTGAAGAGTTTGGGGAGTTAAATTTGAGTATTCAACGATTTAAAGACTCCAGGGTGGAGGTTTGGATTTGAAGATTCAAAAATTTAAAGGATTAAGGGTTTGAAGAGTCTGAAGGGTTAAATTTGAGGGTTCGATGGTTTAAAGGTTTGAGGGTTTGAAGAGTTCAAAGGATTAAAGTTGAGGGTTCAGTGGTTTGAATTTGAAGTTTCAAAGTTTTAAATGTTTAGGGGTAAGGTTTTGAAAGAGTTTGATGCGCTTGGCTAACGTGAAATAGTCAGGAAGATAAATAGGATTTCGTAGGGAAGTAATTCTTCAGGAGCTGTTTTCAGGGAGAGGGATTTTTAATTCTTTGAGTTACACAACAAATTGCAATTTGAAATGCACAATAGAAACATGCCCAGAGGTTAAAGATTGGAAAATATGTTCACGCTCAGAACTCCAGGTTGCGAAGCTGTTGTTTCGGAGTTGGGAATTAGAAGCTGAAGGCTTGGTTTTTCTAAAGGAGCGATGCCTATTAGGGGTCAACGACTCTATCCCCTAAGTAATTTTTGTAGAGTGGGTCCTGAATGTTGAAATTAGCAGTCGAGTGCAAGGGAGAGGCCATGAGAAAGTGTAACAATGAAATCAAGGTTGTGGAAAAGGAGCTCGGAAATGTGGATAAAGAGCTCGGCAAGGCTTCGAATTTTAGGGTGAATCAAAACTCTCTGAAGAAGTATTGGAGCTCGATTGTTTGAGAGAGGGCCTCACAGTATACAGGAATCTTCCATGTAAAAATATTGAGAAGTTTGAAAGGGTTTAGGAACGCTTGCAAACTAGTTTTCATGCTAGGAAATTGCCAGGCATGGAGTGCTATCAAAGCGATGTCGGCTCAAGTTGGTGTTGCCCACATATTCCAGTAGATGTGACACCATTAAACGTGTCTTCATGAACCAGGTTTTTATATATTTCATGCCTAGCTCATTGTTTTTCACTTTTTTCTCTATTTGGAGAAACAACCCTTGTTTAGATGGGGGTAGGGTATATGAAATTCTGCATCACGTTTAGTGGATACAGACCATATAAACACAGTCCCTTCTATGTTTTCATGTAGGCCTTTATCAGGTGGGTGGCACTTGCAAGGATATGAACTTGGATAAGCATCCCCACTTACCACTAGATTGCAGCCTAGTGGACTAACTCACTATTTTTTAACTTAAATTGTTGTTGTATAAGCTGAATTTTGTGACAGGCCTTCAACCGTTGTAAAGCATGCAATGTCAAGTGATTCCAATAGGGTTGAAATTTCGTCCTACTGCTGGCAATTACTACCCAATAACCACCACCACTCACCGAAAGGAGATGGGCTGGACTTTTGTTTGGTAATTGCTTTGTGTTAACTACTAGACTAGGTTGGAATTCTGTTTGGTAATTGCTTTGTCTTAAATACTAGACCAAACCCACTCTAACGATAGTGAGAGTGTTGGTGCTTGTTAGAATTTAAGGGCAAAATGTAGATTATCTAAAACAGAAATAATTTTATTTAATTTCTAAACATACGCTACTGTAATTCTGGATCAGCAACACATACGAAAATTTCTGATCTGTAATTTAATAACAGAAATCATAATATAGATCTGAGTATTACCTTAGCCAAGCAAAGAACAGATTTACATGATATATTGTTGTTATCCTCTTTGATATATGCTCAGAAAAGCTTTTAGGGATCATGGATCAAACCCTCAGGGTAGATCTCATCATGATCCTTAGGACAAGTTGCTAGGAAGAACTTTTAGGGTAAAATATCGGAAAACTAACAAGCATGCCAATCATCAAGTAATAGGGCTAAAACAGGACACCACTGTCCAACCTGGTGGCTGAAAGAGAGGCCACTAACAGCCTTAATAAATTCTGTCCAGAAAATACAAAACTGCTACAGAAATAGACAGAAGTACTAGCAGTTCTAGGGCTTCCCTATCAAACCCTATTCAGGGTACTAAGAGCTGCAAGGTAAGGCAGCAGACACAGGTGGCACCAGCAGAGAGAAGAGGACAGTGGCAGCTTACATAGGGTGGCACCAACAAGGAGATGAGAAACTTCAAACAACAACCGAGGGGAGACCTGCGGTAGGCTGGAAAAGACCCTTAAGGGTCAGCGGCAGAAGAAGGCTGGAGAGGTATTCTCACAGTGACTGTAACAGACTTAATCACACCAAGAAAAACTGTCCTAGAGGGGGCCGCAGCCACTTAACAATCTGAACAAATAGGAGCTGTAGAAAACCACAGACCAAACTCGGCTAGGAGAGAGTGTGTGTGTAATGAGTGGGGATTGGTCTCTTAATTATAGTTTTGGTAGGTAGGTTAGGGCTAGCATATTAATCCTAACTTTAGGGTTAGGTTAAAACCCTAATAATTAAATAATTAAACAAATAATATTTTATAACATAAAATATTAATTGTTAAAATTTAAATCATAAAAGTCAACAAGGAAATAACAAGTCAAGGAGCGGGGTTTCATAAACAAGGCGGCTAGCTTTCTTTAGGGAGAAGCAAAGAATTGAACCAACACCCAAACAACAAATAAGGGGGTGCGTAACTCAAGCCAGGGGTTTCAAAACATTAAGACAAAGTTAAAGGGAAAGTTCTTCTTTAATGGCAGAATGTCCACATGAGTCTCATGATATAACTTATAAGCTTTTATCATCCCAACATACGGGGAAGGTTAATGATGTGATCATGCCTTTCTTCTTAACTGCTCCTAGGTCTCATGGACCATCCCGGAGGAGAAGAGGGTCACACATTATCTCAGCTTGGTACTTAACCAAGAAACTGCCTGGTCCCAGACCAGGATACCCTAGAACACATTTGGGGGCCCTAGATCACAACTAGGGTCTTATCCACCAAGGTACACAACCAAGGATCAATCCAAGCATCGGGCAAGGTTTCCCTGGAACACATCCAGGGGCCTTGGAACACATCCAGGGGCCCTAGAACACATCTAGGGGCTTATACCATCAAACTGCTTGGTACTTGACCAAGAACCCCAACAATACATTGGGGGCCTGTTGAAATTAATGTAGCATGGAAAAGACCCTAACCATGGACTAGGGCCCCCAGTACATTCCTGGGATTCTTGGTCTGGGACCAAGCAGTTAGAGCCATGGCAAAATACCCTTGTGGGGGCCCCCAGTAGATGACTGGGGTTTTTGGTTTGGGACCAAGCAGTAAAGACCCTAGATGTATTATAGGGCCCCTTGATGTGTTCCAGGGAATCCTTGCCCTCGACTTGGATTGATCCTTGGATGTGTTCCTTGGTGGTTGATATAAGTCCCTAGAAGTGTCTAGGGCCCCTGGATGTGTTCCAGGGAACCCTTGCTTAAATGCATGGGTTGATCCTTGGTCTTGTACCTTGGTGGATAAGACCCTAGATGTGTTATGGGGCAACCTGGTTCCTGACCAGGTAAATCTTGGTGTAATATCAAGATGTGTTGATGTGTGATCCTGTTCTTCTCTCCTGGGATGTATCTAGGAGTGCCTATGAAGATGGACCTGATCACATTGTTGATGTACCCTCTTATGCAGTGATGATAAAGTTTATAGGTCATTATGAGACTCATGTGGACATGTTTTGCCATTACGTAACCCCCCCTTGACTTTGTCTTAAAAGGTAACCCCTTGTTGATTTATGTGAATAGGTTTTATTTTGTGTGGTGGGGATTTTATTTATGTGGTCAGGGTTTTATTTTTGTGATTGGGGTTTTTAATTTATCTTGATTTTAATTGACAATTTAATCAATATTAATATTAATTAAATGTCGCCCTCGGGGGGGGGGCAGCTCAATTGTCAAGTGCCGTGAAAATGAAGTTCCATGAGGTTTCGAGTTCAACCCCCCCCGACTTACAATGTGTGCCGCTTAAGGGGGCATCGTGGGCACACTTGGAGGTTATAGTGGTAGCAGTTGGATAACACGGTCACGTGTAACGCGAGCACGTGCCCAACTAGTTGCTGATTCCACCAGACATACAAAAAAAATATTAATTAAATGTCATTATTTAATTTTATTTTTAATTGCCCTAACCCCTCTCCCTAAGTATAAATAAGACACTACCCCCCTAGCATTTTACACACACTTACTCTCTCATTCTCCATACTTGCTGTGGCCACCTCAGTGACTCCTCCCTCTTGTTGATGCGGTTTTCCTTTTTGCTGATCAAGTTCAGATCTGCGTGTTTATGCTGGCTGGAAGAGTTTTCTCTTTGGAGTTCTTACTAAGGTTGTTGGACGTGTTGCTGTGAGGTGCCTCTAAGGGCTGCCAGACCTGTCCCTTGCACCTAAGCTACTTCTCTCTAAGATGCTGAGCCTACTTTGTGGGTGTCGTCTTCTTCTTCAAGGCCATGAAACTATGAGGAGGTACCGCGGCCTTATTCTGGGCCCTCTCCTTGGCTATACTTGCTACCCTCAAGCTGCCATGTGGAGTGTTGAGTCACCTGTAGGGGTTTCTCAGTGTGATGTCCAGTTTTCTATGGAGAGGGTTCATTGTTAGAGTATGCCTACTCACTGTCCCAGATCTGAGTGTTGATTTGATTGTGGATAACCACCTTGCTGTCCCAGGTCTGAGTGTTGATTTGATTGTGGATAACCACCTTGCTGTCCCAGATCTGAGTGTTGATTTGATTGTGAATAATCACCTCGCTGTTTTCAGATTTGAGTGTTGATTTGATTGTGATTAATCACCTTGCTGTTTTCAGATTTGTGTGTTGATTTTCTTGTGGATAATCACCTTGTTGTTCCAGATCTGAATGAGGGTCTTCTTGTGGATGCTTCCTTGCTGTCTAGTCTTTGAGTGAGGGTTTGCTTTTATCTAAATGAAGGGTTTGCTATTTAGACCTGTGAATGGTATGCCTCTTACTGTGGTTGATCTAATGACATTCTTATGTCTCTTGTTGTTATCTGTGTAAGGGCATTCTTATGTTTGATCTACTTGCTGTTCTGATCTACTTGCATTTGTGATTGATTTCCCTGCTGTACTATCACTGCTTATTTGGAGTGTTTCCTATTGGGTTATCTGTTGTTTTGAATATGGACTATTGTTGTTTCCATTGGGGTTTACTATCTATGGCAAAACTGTTCCATAGTTCTTTTGACAGAAATCAAACCCTATCATGAACCTAAACTTCATCTGAGCATACTTACAGAGGCACACATCTATACATGTGACAGGTACGCCTCTCATTTGATTTTGGAGGTAAGCTATAGTTCATTTTGTACTCAGAAATATTGTTTTGTTTTAGATCTGTTTATCTTCTATGCTGATCTAGTTGATAGAAAATTTTTAAAAGTACAATGTTTTTCTATTTTCTCTATTATCTAACAGGGCCCAACTAGGGTCTCTTGCCATGGCTCTAACTGCTTGGTCCCAGACCAAGAACCCCGAAAGTGTACTGGGGCCCTAGATCTCAACTAGGGTCTTTGCCATCCTCCTGGAGAATGGCTCTTGCAGCTGCATTAATTTTAACAGTGCTTAATAAGCATACAATTACGTTTGAGCCCATATCAAGCTCATAATCTAAATCAAATAAACTTTGTTATTAGCTCACTGTTACTCTTTGGCGATTTCTCCTAACAAGCAACTACTTACTTCCATTGGTGGTCACCAATAGGCAATTTACCAAGTTCTTCAAGGTGAAATGAGACCGTCGATTAATATCTGGGAATCTTACTTTTTTTCCATGAAATCCGGAAATCTTACCTACTATAATTTAAATCAAACTTAACTTTCTCATAGGTAACATTATTGTCCAATTAAAATGTTTTCATTTCTGGTTTGCAGTTGCTATCCTTTTTAGTGGCGTTTGACTTCTATAGTTTGAATTGGCATTGTTGGAGATCCACAATGGCATATCTGAATGCTTATTCTTTTACTATTCACTGTATTGAACCTAATAAATACGATTAAAACTAATTTGTTAATGGTCTCTTCCCCATGATCACACTCTTTCATTGTGGCCTAACCCCTTAATTCTATCTATACCATTCACCTTTGTTTTGCATCACATTACATTCATATCAATCATTTACTAATATTATTTTACCTTTGACAAATACCAATGAGTATCTGTGCTCCTTTTTGTTGCATACTCATTATGAACTATTTGGTTCATAAACATTGGTATCATTGCTGGTTCTGTCCCTGCAGGTTTGTTGCCAATTTCTACTCTAAATGTGGGAGAACACCATTGCTGCAAACCAATTTTCCTTTTCCTGTAGCTAGTTTTTCTAATTTTTTAAAGGGAAAAGTAATGTTCTATGACACGCATGTATAAGGAATATGGTTGTCTATTAAAATTGAGGAAGCATGGTTGAATATACCTGCTGAGCACAACCATTGCCAAATTTATCTATGTCGTCCTTATAAGACGAAAATTATCCTGTTTAATAGTGTGCAGTACCTATAGTTTCCTGCAGTTGTTCAAGTTGCCCTTTTCTGCTATTTAACTCATAACCTGAATTTGTTGATGATTGCAGCTTCATGATACATTCTCTAGATCGTACTCCTCTGGACTTAGTTGAGATGATCTGTGAGAACGCCTATGTGATAGGTGAGTCGTACTCATCTGGACTGAGTTGAGATGACTTGTGTTGGTCTCTTGTCGTGCTCCTCTCAACTGAGTTGATATGACTTGAGATAGTCTCTTGTCGTACTCCTATGGACTTAGTTGAGTTGACTTGAGATGGCTCTTCGGTTTGTACTCCTATGGATTTAGTTGAGTTGATCTGTTGAGAGTGATGTCCCTTGTGGTTGAGCACATGTGGATTTGTCCCTAGTGGCAGAGCACTAGAGGATGTGTGTGAGACCCCTTGCTATATTGTCAAAGAGTAAGACTATTGTAAAACCCTAATTTGTATTGTGAAGGGTACAAGTAGGCCCTATTGTGTAAAGATAATTAGTATTATGTGAAAGATTAATTGTATTATTGAGTTGTACAAGTCGGCCCTATTGTGCCAATAGACATGTCCATTCATTGAGTTAGGTCATCTATTTATTAGTGAATGATCCCCATTGTGGATCATTCATTTCATTCACACAACACATACTTGGAGAGCTGAAATTTAGTGTGCACTCTTTCTATGTGCTATCCTTCTTGGTCATAGAGCACCCTATTGTGTGCGCTAGGATTTTTTGTGGAGAGGGTTCTTCTCTTGGCAATATAATAAATGGTTGCTTGGTTTTTCCCTTGTTTGAGAAGGGTTTTCCCACGATAACTTCTTGTGTCTTGTGCATGGTTATTCTTCTTGTGATCTTGGTTTACTGCAACTATTGTATTACTGCATTGTTTATGGTTCAAGTTCATGCTAAATTGAAAAGAAACTACATGTGCATTTGTGCTATCATTAAAAAATTCAACATCATATGGATGTAAAGACAACATTTCTCAATGGTGAGATTGAGGAAGAAGTTTGCATCGAGCATCCAGAAGGATTCGTGATACATGTCGAGAAATCTCATGTGTGCAGGTTGAAGAAAGCCCTGTATGGACTAAAGCAAGCACCTCATGCTTGGTACGAGAAGATGGATGGATTCTTGATGAGTTTGGGCTTCAACAAGAGTGTTTCTGATCCAAACCTATATTATCACATTGTTGGTGACGAGTGCCTGATCTTGGTCCTGTATGTGGATGACTTATTACTCACCGGTTCAAAAAGACTTATTGCTGAATGCAAGCGAGCATTGACTTCTGAATTCGAGATGAAGGATCTGGGTATGATGCACTACTTCTTGGGACTAGAAGTATGGCAGAGGACTGATGAAATTTTCTTGAGTAAAGGAAAATATATACAGTGGAGATATTGAAGAAGTTCAGTATGACAGACTGCAAATCCATGCATACACCGATGGTGATGGATTTGAAGAAAATGAACGATGCTTCTACTCATTCACATTTATACCCACAATTGATTGGATCATTGATGTATTTCGTTAACACCAGACCTGATATATGCTATGCAGTGAATGCACTTAGTCAGTGCATGAGTTAGTCGAGACATACTCACTGGATAGCAGCAAAGCATGTATTGAGATATCTACGAGGCATAGTTGGATATGGCCTGAGATATGCCTCCAGTGTAGACATGAGTTTGCAGGGATATGTCGATGTAGATTGGGCAGGGATCGCAATGGACTGAAGGAGCACATCAGGTTGTTGTTTTACCTTGGGGTCTGCCATGGTTTCCTGGTGTAGCAGGAAACAGAGCTCTGTGGCCTTCAATACCGCAGAAGCAAAGTATATAGTGTTGAGTGTGGCAGTTCGTGAAACAGTGTGGCTTCGCAAGCTCTTGACAGATTTATTTGATCATGAGATGGATCTTACCTTTATTCATTGTGAAAACCAGCGCTGTGTGAAGTTCTCTGAGAATCTTGTGTTTCATGATAAATTGAAACACATTGAGATAAAATATCGTTATATCAAAGACATGGTGCAGAGGAAAACATTACACGTGCAGTACCTTCCCATACATGAGCCGATTGCAGATATCTTCACCAAATCACTTGCTAGGACGAAGTTCGAGTACTTTCGTGAGAGACTTGGCCTGGGGGAGAATGTCTCCCTAGGTGAGAGGGAGTGTTGATGATTGCAACTTCGTGAGACATCCTTTAGGGCACGTTCTCCTCTGAGATTGAGTTGAGTTGACCTGAGAGGGAGCCTAGTGTTGGGCATACCCATGTGATGGGGCATTGTTCTCCTCTGTGTGAGAGTTGAGTTGTCCCCCAATGGATGGGGCATCGTTCTCCTCTGGAGAGTTGAGTCGTCCCCCAGTGGTTGGGTGTGCCCATGTGATGGGTGTATCATTCTCCTCTGTGTGAGAGTTGAGACGATGTGGTACTCTAGATGTTTCTGTTGAGTATGACGTCTCTGTGGTTGAGCACAGGTGGACGTGTCCCTAGTGGTTGAGCAGTAGTGGACGTGTGGATCCCTTGCTATTTTGTCTAAGAGTAAGATTTACCTGTAACCCTAATTATGTTGTAAAGGGTATAGGTCGGCCCCACCATGTAAAGATAATTAATATTGTAATTATTAATTATATTTATTATATTATTAAGTTGTACAGGTCCGGCCCTATTGTGCCAATATACACATCATTTTATGTGATAAGTTTTGTATAAATAAAGGTGAATCCCCATTGAGGATTACACACTCATCATTGTGTCATCTCATGATTTAAGAAGTTGAGGTCTGAAATTATGAGAACTGCAACACCCTTTTGTGTGCTAGGTTTGGTGGTGGACGGGGGATCTTCTCTTGAGAATATAACAAAGGATTGTTGGGTTTTCTTCCCTTGTGTAGAAGGGTTTCCTAGGATATTTCTTGTGTTCTTGTGCATGGTTATTCTTCTTGTGATCTTGGCTTACTGTAGCTAGTTATTGTTTCTATAGTCATTGGTTATGGTTGTAGCTCATGCTAAACAGTAATAAAATAAAATTGCATCAGCTTACCATAAAATTCAACATGCAGGAGGCAGAGGGACATGCAACTCCTCGTGGTACATTTCGAGAGAGCAAGAGACCACAGAGATTTTTGAGCTATGAGCCACATCATTGATACTGAGCCTTCTTGTCATGGAGAAGCAACAGGTCAACAAGTTTGGCAAGATGCCATGATCGAAGAGTATCAGTCCATCATGAAGAATGATGTGTGGGATATTGTTCCGAGATCGAAAGGGAAGTCTGTAGTGACTTCCAAGTGGATCTATAAGATCAAACATGCA
>CBVK0103439752.1:0-11560 GCA_900067695.1 Picea abies | reverse complement strand
GTCTGTAGTGACTTCCAAGTGGATCTATAAGATCAAACATGCAGCTGATGCAAGTGTTGAGAAGTACAAAGCAAGATTTGTGGCTAGAGGATTCTCTCAGTTAGAGGGAATAGATTATGAGGATACATTAGCTCCTATTGCCCGATACACTTCCATCCGTATAATTATTGCCCTTGCCGCATCCATGGGTCAGAGACTACATCAGATGGATTTGAAGACAACCTTTCTCAAGTGAGATCGGAAGAGTTATGATGTAAAGGGTACAAGTCAGCCCCACCATATGTGAAAGATAATTATTTTTATTGTAATAATTAATTATATTTATGAGTTATTGAGGTCGACATGGACCCCCACAAAAGAGTAAAAAATGCATAAAACATCATGAAGGACCCATTAACCTCACACTTGGTGATGGAATAAATCTCAACGATACTATCACCATGCATAATACCACCTTGCTTGGAATATTTGCAAGCAACCAACCATCTTTGGATTCTCTTAGAACATGGATTGCGAAAAAATTTGCAAGCCACCTTGGGTACGAACCCACCAACCTCATTCTCGCGAAAGGTTGTCTTGCATGGACCTTCATGATAGAAGTGGACATGTCTACTATAATCTCTGGCCATTGGTTTTATGGGACTCGGGCCTTATTCTTGAAACGATGGAATCCCAACTCCAATGCCTCTTCTTTTCAAGAAATTACTCCAATTTGGGTCAAGCTTCCAGGCCTACCAATTTATTTCTGGATAGAAGAAATATTTCGGAAAATTGGGTCCTCTTTAGGGAACTTCTATGAAGCAGACCTCACCTACAAAAAATCAAGATACATGGCCATGGCTCACATTTTGGCCAGTATCAAATTGTCAAGCGGCCTAGCGAACTACATTTTCATTCAAAACTAAAGCCGCACCTTCATGTAGGAGTTGGATTATGAAGGGATTCCATTCAGATGCAATCGTTGCAACATCTATGGCCAGCTGGTGAAGGATTTCTCTCAATTGGCCAAAAAATGGAAATGGGTCAAAAAATCAACAATGGTTTCGTAGGGGACCTCTCCTCCACCTATGCCTCCACCAACTCCTCCTACTAAAACTACAGGACCTTCAGTTCGATCCTAGGACGAGACATCTCCAATCGAAACTCCATGACTTCCTACCTCCTCGATGACAACTGATAACATGGGTATGCATTTCTCTCTTCCCACTTATTTTCTTGCATCCTCCTCTTATTTCAATGGTGGCACTCTTTTCCCTCCTAATTTTTCTCTCCCCTCCGACCCTTTGAACATTTCCTTTCTTTTTGGCCTCTATGGTATTATAAGCCACAACTCATATCCACTTATTTCCCTACCTCCTCCCATTATATTTTACCAACCCCTCTCCCCCCTAGCCTCCTTTCTTTCTTGATCCTCCCCTACACCCTCTTCCCTTTCTCCTCCTCCACTTGACCCTCCTCCCCCTTCCCTCCCCATCCCCTCTCCCGTCTCCCTCCACCAAAATACAATTTAAGGTCATCATCCTATAGTTCATAAGAGGAACCCATCGACACTCTGGGGGGCTTAGGCACTCTCGAGGACCTGGACAAAAAACCCATTCACAAAGGAAGAAATATTATATTTCATAGGAACAAAAACAAGCTCAATTGAAAGTGCAGTCCGGGAAAAAAAAATCTCTTTTTGGGGATCTTAGAGCATTGGTCCCTTCTCAAGGTTCTCAATGATTTTCCTCTCATATAACTACATAAGGTTGGCCAATCCCTCAACTTACATAATCCTAGCCTCCTTGTCCTCCAAGAAACTATGATGGAAGGAGACTCATGAGTAAAATTTCTTTCTTCCTCCTTCCTAGGATTGAACTTCATAAGGAAGGATGCATCTGGAAAATCAAGCGGTCTCATCACTAGCTAGAGAAAAGAATCCCTTCATCTCACCAACTCTTGGGCCATGTCAGCTATTATGGTAACAATTTCCCCCCCCTTCCCATAACCTTTATTTCCTCTTCATAAATACCTGTGGGCCATGCTATGACAATAAGGTATTTTTGGATAAACTTCTCCCCTCTCCCCTCCTATCCCCTGGGAACATCATCTTAGGAGGATATCTAAATTTCACTTTGGGATATTGTAAAATTTGGGGCACCTCGACTCACCCCGATATCCTAGATGAATACTTTATAAAAAAGTTGGGGGACTCCAACCTGATTGATATCCAACTAATCAAAATTTCCCCCACTTGGTTAAATATGTGATCTAAAGATTCCTGCAATGCAAAGCAACTTGATCATTTCCTCCTCTTTGAATATTTCTTGTAGGAAAATTACCTCTTCTTCCAATGGGTATCTTTGGGTGGAGTCTCCGACCACTTCCCCATCCTCTTCCAACTTTCTCCCAATCCAAAAAAAACCTCATAACCCGTTCAAATCAACTCCTCTTGGATGGAGGATCAAAATCACTTATACCTTGTCAAAAACACTTTCCCCCCCTACAATGAGGATCTCCCTAAATCCCCTCCTTTACAATTCTTGGAGAACATAAAAAATTTCAAGAAGGCCACTATTTCCTAGCAAAAGGAACAAAAACTCAAGGAAAATCAATCCCTCCTGGAAATTGAACAACAACTAAAATCTTGGATGGACAAAGAGGTAGATTCAAACTTTATAGAGGAACAAAAAGAAAAATTCTTCTTTTGGAACAACAAAGGAATGCCATTTTTATTTCTATAGAAAAGGAATGGAGATTAAAAACCAGATCCCTCTAGCTCCAAGTTGACGATGATAATACAATTTTTTTCCATCATGTTTCCAATGGAAGGAAAAAAGAAAAACACAATTTGGTTCATTAAGAGAAGTGATGGATAAATGGCCACGAAATTTGAGGATATTGCAGTAGAAGGCATCTCACACTTCCAAAATCTATTCAAGGTTGATCAAAGTTTGATGATTGAGTCCATCCTAAAGGTTTCAAGCCTCTTCCCCAACTTTGTGGATCAATAACAAAATGAATCATTAATGGAAGAAGTCTCTAATCATAAGCTCCAAAATATTCGCCAAGGTTTCCAAAAAGACAAAATCTCGAGGCCAGATAGTTTTCCAATGGAATTCTACACTGACACTTTTGACATTCTTGGTGATGACCTTCTCAAAACCATAGAATAATCCCACTCCACAGGACATATTCTGACCCCTTTCAACTCTGCTTTCATTTCCCTCATATCGAAGATGGACAACCCACAAGCCTTTGATAAGTTCCGCCCTATCTCTCTTTGCAACAACATATATAAAATAATCACAAAAATCATAGTAGACCATTTAAAGGATATTCTTGCAAATAATATTTTTGGAGAGAAATTTGGCGTCTTGCAAGGAAGACAATTTCACCAAGCTATAGGGATAGCTCAAGAAGGTCTACACTCAATACATTTAGGGAAGAAACAGGCTATCACCTACAAAGTTAACCTTGCAAAATATTTTGACTATGTCAACTGGCTCTACATTATGCTACTTCTCATATGTATGGGGTTCTCACACTCTTTTGTTATTTGTATTCTCAACTGCATCTCTACCACTTCTTTTTCCATCCTCATAAATGAATCGACACCGCCATTCTTCAAAGCAGAAATAGAGCTCAAGAAGGGATGTGCACTCTCCCCTCTCCACTTTCTCCTGGTGGTCGAATGCTTAAGCCAACTCATCACAAATGTTGTTTCACAAGGACTCCTCAAAGGCATCCAAATCTCCCCAACTTTCTCTCTCATACATATACTCATTGTAGATAATATCCTCATTTTATGTGAAAGAAAAAAATTATTCTTGGACAACCTAAAAGGCGTCCTCCACACTTTTTGTCTCTCAACTGGGATGCAAATTAATCAGGAAAAATCCTCTTTGATGGCATGGGGATTAAATGATCATGAATCACATATGATTTTTTCTATCTTTGGATTTCAAATAAAAAATCCAATATATGGCATCAAATATATGGGCTTCATTCTAAATTCCATTGGATACAAAAGACAGATTATATGATTTTTTCTATCTTTGGATTTCAAATAAAAAATCCAATATATGGCATCAAATATATGGGCTTCATTCTAAATTCCATTGGATACAAAAGACAGATTGGGCATGACTACTAGCCAAAGTGGAAAAAATAATATTTTCTTGGTGCAACATATGGCTTTCTAGAGCTAGAAGATTATTTCTTCTCAAATCAGTCATTGAAGCAATCCTCGTATATTGGACTTCCTTTGCATGGGTCCCAAAAGGTGTGTTCCATAAAATAATATAAAAGGCCACTAGTTTCCTTTGGGCAAGTAAATATGACTCCAGGCCCTTATTCCTAGCTTAAAAAAAAATCATCTCAAATCCAAAGGTCAATGGTGGATGGGGCCTTGAAAACATATTTTCTTTTGAAAAATCATTGGAAGAAAATAACTCTTGGAGTCTAGTAGATGGAACAGGGATTTGGCACAGAATAATAAAAGAAAAATGCATACCTCCAAGGTCTCTTTTAGAGTGGATTCACTCCCCAATTAAATCCTCATAGAATGGAACCATCATTTGGAAATACATCATTAACTCTTTTCATATAATTGGAGATTGTCTCATCTGGAAGATTGGAAATGGTTCAAAGGTTCTGATTGGAAAGGACCCGTGGATAGGTTGTGAAAAAAATCATATTCTACCAGAGGAGCTCGTCAAAAACCTAAATTAACGAGTATTCTTTTATCTAAACCAATTGGATCACATAGATTATGTAACAGGGTTTACAAGATGGACTTTGGGGGAAGATCTAAACTTAGCATCTCACCAGATCCAAACATGGGATCACTACATTCACTCTCTGAAAATTTATTTTTCCAAGCTCTTGGACTTGGAAGACCAACTTATTTGGTCCTTCAACCCTGCTGGGAAATACGCTCCCAAAATTGGTTACTTGTCACAACTCCAAGCCTCCAAGAAAGATCCCCTTCCATGGCAGGGAAAAACCCTCTGGAAATTAAATTCTCCTCCAAAATCGATGCTCTTCATGTGGATTCTCCTTCAGAAAAATGCCCCAATATGGGAAAATCTACAGAATTTATCCTTTATAGTCCCACGTAGGTGCTCCCTATGCAAATCAAAAGAAGAATCCAACCCCCATATTTTACTTCTGTGCCCATTTACAAAATCAGTTTGGAGAGAAGTCAATAGCTGATTTGGACCAAATTTCAATTAGAATGGTTCAAACCTTTCGGAGGCCCTATATAACAGGATGACAAAACAACAAAATCAGGGGTACAAGGCCCTTCCACTCATTGTTAGTTGGGGAATTTGGTTGGCTCGCAATAACACCATTTTTTAGGACAAAAATGCATCCATCACTCATACAACCATTCAATGCCTCAAAATTTTCTTTGCTTTCCCCCCAAAAAACACATCCTCCACTGTGTCTAGAGCCATAAGGCCTCCTTCTATGAAAAATGAGTCTCCTTGGAATTTATTTGACAATGCTGCCCAAGGCACCCCCTATATAGGAGGAACAAGAGGAGTCATTCACTTTTCCAAAAACCATATTCTTTCTTTCTCAACTGGACCGGGGGAAGCCACAAACAATTTCAGGGAACTCATGGCCCTTTATCTCTTGCTCGTCTTGGCCATTGAAAAAAAACATTAACTAACTAAACATTTATGATGATTCAATGTTTGTCATTCAAGTAATGAAAGGAACATGCTTCCTAAGATATTACACACCAATACCATTATTGGAGGAAATAAAAAGGTGCATTGTAGAATTCACTCATATTTTATTTACACATGTCTACAAGATTCACAATCAATAAGCGGATCAACTCTCAAAAGTTGGACTGGATTTGGACAAAGGAAGCTGGAAAATCAAGGAAGAAGAAACAGATGTCTCCAAAGAACATTTTCACAACTCTTGAACCACTCTCTAACTGAGCTACTTCATTTTTTCTATGATGTTTCTGATGCTTAAAAGTATCCACTACAAAATTAAGGAAGGATCCTTGACTCTTGAGATATGACTAACTATTTTTTATGTAAATTTGGATGTAAATGATATACTCCAGACTTTCTTTGGATCTATGGGATCCAAATTTTTGTTCACAATTTTTGGAAACACCTTCTCTTAGAAGCGCGCAACTTCCTATCAAACACAAAATGGGAATGCCAATAGCATATATGAATTCAATTTGGTTCCTCCATAAATAATTTTTTTTTTCCTTGGAAAAAAATATTGTATTATATACAGTTCTTCCTACACTAAATTTTACTTCTTCTAACTTACTTTTTAATAAATAAATACAATTATTTTATAGTAAGAAACACATTTACAAATACATGAGAAATAGAGGCCTAAACATGTTATATCATGCAACAAGAAAGGATGTTCCTAACAACAACACATAGGAGGCATGACAACTATTTATCTAAAGCAATTGGGACACAATTTACAAAGTGCAAAGAAAACCATAATGTGTGTGTATCACTATCACATCAACACTAACTAGATAACCTAGGAAATATAACACATGTGATAATTATTTATCTGCAAGTAGAAATATAAGCGATGATACCTACAAAAGTATAAAGGTATTCACAAGTTATATAAGCATTTGTCTATGGAGGAAAGCTCAAGTGACCTAAAAATCCAATCCCTGCAATTCCATAAACACATAAATTAACCAATATTGATCATTTACAAGCATAATCCCACATTAATCCCTAACTACTCATGTAGGTTGATCCTCAACCCATCTAGTGGTCTGGCCTCGTATGGTCGGCCATTTTTCCTTATATTTAAACTCCAAGAGTCCTTTTATTGTGGCAGTGGTGGCTTCCTCATCCCTAGTCAGTTCTTCCACCCCTGGAAATTATGGCTTTTGTATGGTGGTGGCACCTTCAACTCCGGTTGTTTCTTCCTCCCTTGATGCCTTTGGTACTTGCATGAAAGTTAATATTGGGATTTAATGGGAGCCAACATGGATATTGGGTGAAAATATATCCCTCTTCCCTCTAATGGTAATCTAGGTAAGGCTTCTTTCAGTGATATCGTGAAGAATGTCTTGCATTCTACTCATATTTTCTTTTAGGAGGCTCTAGCCTTAATTATTCCCATAGTGAAAGATGGTGTAGTACATGTGGCCTTTTATAGTACCAATGGTCTTGTGTGTCACTTCAACAATATTTGGCCTTATTTAGTTAATCTGAATAAATGAATTTTAGACTCTTGGAAACTTGAGTTAAAATATGATGCTTTTATTTACCCTTATGCAAAGGGGTTCTTCATTATGGAGTTCGATCTTGCAGAAGACATGGATTTGATTTTAAACTCAAGACCGTGGTTCTGGGGAAATTATAGATCATGTATGAAACCTTGGATCCCATCTTTCGATCCAATGACAAATACTCTTTCCTTGACACCTGTGTGGGTTAGACTTTCAAATCTGTCTTTGCATTTTTGGAGATTAGACTCTCTTTGAGCCATTGGAAAATATATTGGAAGATTCTATTACATAAGTACTAAATCAAAGAATCAAAACATTGTAACATATGCTCAAATATGTGTGGAAATGGAATTCAACGAAGGGTTTCAAATATAAATAATTTTGACTGGTGAAAACTCCTAGACACAAAATCTCAATTATGAACATGTATCTTTACATTGTGGAGAGTTTTTTTTTAAATCGGGCATTTAGTAGTGTTGTTGGCCCTCGACCAAGTTTTAAGGAAACCTTGGTCAGGTTTGGACCACCTTTGGACTTCGACAGGCTAGTCCAAGATGGAGCGCTCAGGCAGAGCTGAGATCGCGGATCTCACTTATTTTGTGGGCGATGTGGACCTAGTAAGGGGTTCTCTAGGGTTTTTGTAATAGGTTATGGGATGTCAACACAAGGGGTTTACCCATGATTAGGCCTTATTGTAAGGGATTGTAAAAGTATAAATAAGTCAGAATGTATGGTAGAAGTAGAGAAGTGGTAGTAGTGGTAAGTCTTGGTAGCTAAGTGCAAGTTCTTTGTGCAATAGAATGTGCATGTCTTAAGGCTCTATGCTTGATAGAGAGTTGGCTCTGTGCCTTGATCTAGTTTGGAAGGAGGATCTGGCACTCAGTGTGCAGATCTCTTGTCCTATGCAAAGCTCGACTCTGTGGCTTAGTGAACATGAGTTATTGAATGTAAGAGATTGAAGAATAATAAAGAAGACGAAGAAGTTGGTGGATGTAGCCCCACACTGGGGTGAACAGCGTATATATTGTGTCTTTGGTTTGCTTTGTGTTGTGTTGTTTATGCTATGAATCTACTCAATGATTTGATATTTATGCATGATAGATAGATCTGTAGATACTTAGTGCTTTACTTGTGTTAAAGATAAATGAATGTTAGATCTAACCCATTGCTATGTGCTAGGTGGTTGAAGTGCTTAATATTTATTGTTACTACGTCGATCTATCTTTGAGTATGTTATGCGATTTTAATAAAGCTAATGAGCTAATGCATATCACCATTTAAGTGTTAATAGAATACTCTATGAAGTGTTGATATCACAAATCTGTGTCCCAGCTTGGTTACAAACACCTGAATCTTATAACCCCCCCCCTTCTTCTACCTCGTGTGAGACTTCGCCTGCTTCGCAGGTGTTGCCGAAAGGGCCGATAGTTAGGGTGAGACTTCGCCTGCTTCGCAGGTGTTGCCGAAAGGGCCGATAGTTAGGGTTTTGTTGGTGCGATGTTGAGCGTTGAACCCTGGGTATTCCTCTGTGCCAACAAATGGTTCTGTTGTTGGGACCTAAAACTGTGATTGATGGGAACCGAAGAAAAGAAAAGATAAGCTATGTGCATACATCTGCTGCTAAAATGCGCAGTAATCGACTTGAATTACAAAGATCTGTGTTAAGAAATAAATTTGATTTGAAGAAAAGAGGTAAGATAAAGCTTTGTGCTTTGATAAGAGTAACATAAGTGGAAATTTTTGTTTTGAAAGCATGACTTTAAGTATGTATAATATATTCTCTCCTAGTCTGAAGGCTAGGGCTCAGTTGGAAGAAAGAGTTGATTTGAGTAAATTTAATAGAAATGAAGAAAGATATGTTATTCCTATGCATAGAAATAATAGAAATGAAGAAAGATATGTTATTCCTATGCATAGAAAGAAGTTTTGGACTAATAAGTGGATGCAGGAACCTAGAAAGAATTTTTGCAGATTGGAGATCTAGCACTGTGATCCTAGTGCACAATACAGAAGAGGTTGGGGAACATACAAGAGAAAAAGAGGATTGAAAGTGTGTTATAATTGCAGAAGACCGGGACATCTTGCTAAGGAATGCTCTGGTACAAGTCCTATTTGTCTTTGTTGTAAGATTGTTGGTCATGAGGTTGAGGATTTTCCAAGGATGATTGCTAAAGTTGAACAAATGAACATGAGACAATAAAACTATGAAGGAAGTCAAAATGCTAAGGGCATACTAGAGAAAGAATCAGAGGAAGTTCAAACTACATTAGTACAGTGGAAAGAAACGATGGATGATCACAAAGATGTCAGTTTACCAGAGATCATGAAAGTAAAACAACGCATAAGTGCAAGAATAGAAGACTTTGACATAGACTATGTCTTGGACAAAGAAACACAAGTGAATATTGTGACAAAAGGAACTTGGAAAATTTTGGGAGAACCTACTGTGGTACCTTCATTGGGAAGGATAGGCTTGTTTAAAGGAAAAATGATAACCTTATGTGGAAGAATTACTAATGTACCTATTATTGTTCATGGAACAATGACTGAAGAGGAATTTGAAGTCATTAAGTTTGTTGGGGACAACTCCCCTTTTCCACTTTTGTTAGGTAAGACTTGGACTGAGAAGGATCAGATCAGAAGAAAATCAGAGGAAGAAGCTACAAAAAAGACAAATCAAGAACTAAGGGACTTCAAGGCTAGAAAAATAGTTTGACTCATAGAAGAACGAGAGGATAAGTCAAAGCAACTGAAAAAAATAACAACGCAGGAAGGACAAAAGGCAAGAGAATTAGTTGTCAAGGTTGAAAGAATGAAAGAAGGTTTAAAGGACCTAGCTATGCAAGAAAGAAGTATGTCCACTCAAGAAGTGTTAAGAAAAGGGATATTAACTTCAGACCCTTTGAGGGCACAACAACAATGGGAATTCACTACGCTAGGATAAGATAAGAATAAGAATGGAAAGAGGAATCCAGAAATGGTTAGAGAGACTCAGATCATAGGAAAGAAGGCAAGGAAGCTCAATAAAAAGAAAGCTAAGTTGGAAAAGTTGCAAGAAGATATAGAGACCATATGGAAGACTTCACAGACTGGAACCTCCCAGGAGGCAGGTTCACAGGATTTGAACTTTGCTGGAACAACAAGACCACGCAGAATGGGACTTTGCCCTAGCGAAGCTATATGACCATTGGAGACACCCCGACCGTTAGAACGACGCTCCAGAATGGTTAGAAAACACATTTATGGGAGGATGGATCGCTTTTGGGATGTTGAGACCGTGCCATAATGGGAAAATTCACATTGATGGAAGCATTCCTTCCCGTTGGAAGAATCCGTTACGAGGCCCCGCTTATTTAACCCATCGATCGCTGCGTCGGGACCAATTTTTGCTAATAGTGATTAACTGAGCCAAGAAGAGAATTTATTGTTTGTCAAGCTGTGTTATCAGAAGCTAGACATCGTCGCCCGTTTGTATACCCCGTTTACCCGTTCTCCTACCTCAACCCGTATGTTTAAAAGTGAGAATGTCGGTCGAGACTACTGAATTGGAGAAGTCCGTCGAAGAGGTTCATAGGAAGATAACGACTGACAGACAAATATCTAAAGGCATCTAGGTGTCGTCTACTAGGGGACTACAGGATTCCCCTTCGACTGGACGTCGTTCTGGCCATGTTAACCCCATGACTAAGCAACGAAGTAAGCATCGTGGCGATCTGGATAATGGGAAGAAGATCCCATCACTCCTACCATATTATATCCCACCTTTGGCTGGCATCGTTAACCATGAAAACATCCCACAAGATTATGAGTACATCTTATTCACCATGTACATTTCGAAAGGAATACGCGTATACGGGAGTCAGTTAGGACATATCTTGTTACTGAAGAACAACGACTTTAATCTAGGAGACATAAAGAACTATGCTATGCTAGCGCCCCACCACTACTTGATGAAGTCAATTGGAAAGAAGCCTCGCCTTGTCTCCCAACCATGGATTAAAGAGCTCTTGCAGTCCACTGTGCTAAACATGAGGAAGATTCCCCATTTTGGCCACCACCAAATGGTTAACACTTGCGTTAAACTCCTCTTGTCGTGATATCATGATGGATACCTGTGGATTGACTGGAGGATTACTGTGGATCAGACGTTGATCCACCTGATTACAAGCTTAAGCATGAAGGGAACTGACCCTCATCAGTTTTATCCAGGGAAGGCCTTAGACCGCTTCCTGGCACAGTGCTTCAAGGAAGCTTACGGTGAAGTCAAAAAAGGAAATCGAGGTTACAAGGTAGCCTCTATACAGGATGGAACAGTGTGCCTCGCTTGCCAAC
>CBVK0103439685.1:9007-21250 GCA_900067695.1 Picea abies | reverse complement strand
GACAACTTGTCCACCACATATATTGTTTATGCACTTGCCAAACAAGGAAAAACTTATATTAAGTTTAGATATTGTTTCAAATTGAGCAATTATAACAAGAACAAATGTTTTTTAGAATTATGTGCATCATTCATTGATGGCATTGAGAAAGGCAATGTAAGTTTTTTATTTTTATTTTTGTGTCGTTTATTATTTTTAGTATCATGGTAATGTTTTAATTTTATTTAACATGAAAATGTTGTATTTTATTTTTATAGGATTTTGTTGAACGACTTTCACATATGTTAGTGGGGATTTACTCTATAGAGAATAATATCATGGATGTCATCAACACTTTTCATATTGAAAAGACACAAGTAGGAAGGAAAAGAAACAAAAAGTAACGAAGGTTGAACCTGCAAGAGTAGACACATAAAAACATGAAAGAAGAAAGAAAAATCCTCCTTCTAGAAATCATAAAAGGGTTACATTTGAAAATGAAAAAACCCCAAATGAATATTTTGTTGAGATTAGTCCCAATGAGGTTATCACTCATTCTCGCAAAAAGAATAAACAAGATAAATGCAAAAGAGCGATGGCTGATGATTAGTCCATTCCTATCGATTATGAAGAAATTGTTGATTTAGATGAAACACATTTAAATCATAAGAGGAATAAAACAAATGTTGATGATGTTCAAGAAGCCATCGTTAGATTAGAGTATTATAATGAAAGTCCTAAAGGCAATAGAGAAATAATAACATCAGGTGTTGATCTAGAGGATGGTATTATGAAAACAACACAAAATTCCATTTGAAATAGATTGAGAACGATGAGCTTAGTTGATGATGGCCACACATTTCAGTTGAATGTGAAACAATTTTATAAACCCACAGAAGGGAAAGAAAAATATCAAATTAGAAAACCGCATCACTTGCATATTCACAATTCAAAAGCATTGATTATGTACAATCCATATGCACATGTGGTTGACTACCTATTTCTTGTTGATCCAATGGAAGTTCCTATGAGGGAAGAATTCGATAGATCAAAATGTTTTGACTATAAATATTATGTGATTGGAGGAAATCATTATGTAGAGGCTAGAAGATAATTGATGCAAGAATATCCCAACAATCCTCTTTTTTAGACAGTCAAATGCATAATTTATGTTGGTTTAACAGATTCAGAAGAAAAGTTATTGGCATGGGATCATAACACAGACAATGAGTACAAAATGTCCATGAATTTCATTCAAAAGGTGAGATTTATTCATAATGAGTTTTCTGAAATATGTTGTGGGGAGAGATCAAATGTTGATGTCAAGTTTCAGAAGCAATGTTGTATGGAAATAGGATTCCCACTTGACGATGAAAATACAAAAGAAAAAAATTGCAAAGGAAGTGATATATTTAGAGCCGTGGATAGTTATTTTCAATTGGGATTTAAAACTGGACATGTATGGGATTTGATAGATGAGATCTTCACCCTATGGCAAAATATTAATATAAAAAATCAGAGAGTTAAGAAGGCTAAACCATTGATATGTGGCAGAAGTAAGACAGGTCCTGACATAAAAAATCTTCCAGATGATACATGACTATAACACCTTGGAGATCAATACAAGGAGTGAAGGATGATAAACTTATCATAACTATATTATCACGTGTTAGGTCGGGAGAATTGTAATGTGTGATGAATTTAAAAAGTTTGTTGAGTTATTTTTATTTATGTTAGGACAATAAAATTGATTTTTTCAGTTTAACATATCATTGTTCTAAGTATTTTGTTATATATATCATTATAACATTATATATATTTTTATTTAGTCACAAGGTGTATATGAGAATACAAGAGGAAATGGTCAAGATGTTGAATGAAGAAAATTGGATGATGTTAAACTCAACTATCCAGATTCAAGCTCTACAACAATATTGAAACAATTTTTTGTTGCATTCAAAAATGTATGTTGATTTATTACATTCATATTATTCATTTGTAAATTATTTTTTTTCTATTTTAATAGTTATAGATATATAACTATATGTTTGTTTATTTCGTTAAATATGCCAAAGAAGAATGTAAATGGAGTACCTGAAACTTTCAAAAGTTTTATTCAAAAAGCTAAGTTTGAAAGAGAAAGAAGGAAACGTGTTCAAAATGCTCAACTTGATGACACCTTTGATCACTACATTTGGAATGGGCTCGAAACTTTTCAATATAAAGTGATGTTAGGTGATTGTGAACAACTTGCAAATATTGTTCCTAAAAAAGAATACTCCTTAGTTATTGCGGATATCCCTCATGGTTATAATATCCAAAACATTGGATATGATACTGAGCCTTATACTTACCAAGCTTTCAATAAAGTGGTTATGGGATTTACGGAAGTTACAACATCACCATTTTGGAGATTTCTGGTATTTCATTCAGACACACAACAAGGATTAGTACAATCAAGCTTCAAGGGGAAAGAAAAGAGAAGGATGCAATTTATTTGGTAAGATATTGAAACTGTATGTTTAGCAATTAAGATTAGAAAACAATTTTATTAATTCACATGTTAATTGAATTTGCACTTATTTATGTTACATGAACAATCCTAATATTCAGAGCTCCAATAGAGAATTATTTAAACATGATTTTGAGAGTATACATCTTGCAACTTGAAAAAAACATGATTCTTATAATTGTATTCTTGTCAATGCAAAGGATGGAGAGACTCCTAGTAGTATATTGGTATACAATGTTGTGGTTAGAAAGCTAAGATACGAGGAAAAAGATTTGAAATGAGAGATGGTTAACATTTATCAAAGACCACAAACATTAATTAATTATCTTATAGATACATTTTCAAATGAAGGAGATTGAGTTTTGGATTTGTTCTCGGATTGAGGTAAGAATTATGATCTAATATTTATGAAATCATACTTGAATCTTATACTATTTTTAATTTATGTCTTTTTCCAGTATCTAATTTCATTATTTATTTTGTATTTGGTGATTAGGTACACCATTAGTGTGTTGCTTACATAAATGAAGGATTTGCATAGCCATTGAAAGTGACCCAATGCAATGCAATTTTATTCAACAAAGAATTAATGTTATTCCAACTCTCCAGATGAAATGCAAGAAGTTGGCTTGAGGAAATGAGATTTTAGTGAACCAAAGGTGGAAAAAATTTCAAAGGAACCTCAAGTACCATTAGGAGGAATGATTGGAAAGGGTCACATTGGAGAACTTGTAGATATCAAAGAGCCAATGGAAGAACAAAAGGACACACAGAAGCACAAAATGACGTTGAAGAAGATGATAATGTGTCTGTTGAGAACGATGAATTTGGGATATATTATATTGTTGATTAGTTTGAAGATGCCCTTGAAGACGATGCTCATTTTTGCAAATTTTTGATGAGCTATAACTATAATGTTTTGACTTTCAGATTTTAAAATAAGAATGAAGATGTATCTATTGCTGTTTTGTGATGAATCTTTTTATTGTTTTCTTTTTCATTTTATTTGTATGTGAATTACTATACATTGGAAAATGTTATTAAATGTTGTCATTTTTTATTTCAAATGTATAAAAATATGAAAGAAAATGATAACTTTTTAATAAAATTTTGACTTTTTTTGTTCAATTATGTTCATAAAAATGCTTTATTTGACATGCTATTTTAAAGGAATAGGTACCAAAATGTATAGGTTTTTTATTATATATGGCTATAAAATGTATATATTTTTTGCTAAATATTAAAAAATAGTGTTATTTAACTACAATTTTTTTCTATGTATTGAAGTAAAGGTAAATAATGTGTTAAAAATGATGTTTTCCACTATATGTAAGAAGTAACATAGTTACCAACTTAATGAGAACTGTGATCTCAAAACGAGAACTCTGGCCCAAAAAAGCCCATATTTTTGCATAAAAAACATCAAAATCAACCCCCAAATCAAAAAGTGGTACTATCGGTAGAACCATTTTTTTTAAAACGGGGTCAAAATTACAACATTTTTCAAACATGGACTTTAAAACTTAGACAATAGCTCTGAAAATGTTAAAATCAACACTTAAAAACAAATAAGATGTTTGTGATTTTTTTTTTCTTTTCAAAACGTTAAATTTTGAGATCATTTGAAATCGTATTTTTATCACTTGGTATCATTAAAACCAAAACCTCAAAATCAACCATCAAATTGAAAAGTATTGCTACTAGTAGCACCCATTCTAAAATTGAGGTATGAAAATGACACATTTTTATAATGTGGTAAAAGAACTCATCATTACTATAAACAAAATCATAAAAGAAACCCTTAAATGTTTATTTTTTAAATGTTATTATCACGCAAAGCACAAGATAATACATAATGCCATGAAAATATCACAATATACTTTAAAAATTCAACGTCACTTTTTAATAATTTTTAATGTTTAATAATAAAATAGTAAATACAAATTACATTGAATGAAACATAAATAATTTCTTAAAAGTATTGTTATATTGACCATATTTAAAACATATGAGCTAAACAATTTTATGAGCTAACAAAATTGTAAAAAACAAAGAAAAACTAGAAAGAAATGAAAAAAATTTAAAATTTTCGTAAAAAACAATAATTAAAAAAAAAAAAAAGTTTTTCTGTTAAAAAGAAGAGCAAAAAATCCCTTCAAACTTAAAAAAAAAAAAAATTAGAAAAAAAAACTGAGAAATAATCAAAATTCAATAAAATTAAAAAAAAATCTAAAATATAAAAAATTAACAAAAACCTTAATATTACCTAAGCTACAAATTTATTTAAATGTTTTATTTTATTTTTTATAATAGATTAATAATGTAAGAATGCTACAATATAACAATGTTATAATACAACAATTGTATATCATAACATGTTATATTATAGCAATGCTATATGATAACATTGTTATAATATAACAATGCTATATTATAAAATATGTTTTTGTTTTTGTTTTTTAAGATATTTATGATTTTTTTTTGTGTAAATTTTAATTTTTTAAGATTTTTGATATAAATTTTAATTTTATGTTGTAGTTTTAAGGGTTTTCAATTTATTTTTGTTAATTTTTGTTTTAAGTTTTTTAATTTGAGGTTTTTTTATATGTTTTTAATTTTGGGTTTTTTTTTTCACATTTTTAAAGTGTTTTTGGGTTATAATTTTTTTTTTTTACTTTTTTTTTCTCCATTTTCTTACACACACTCTCTCTCTCTCTATATATAATTTTATGGTTTTTTTTTCCTCTTTAACTTTTTAGGTATTTCTTCAATGTTTTTTTCTCATATAAATTTGTTTTTAAAATGTTTTTGTTTTTTAAATTTCAATTCTGTTTGTCTTCTTATTTATTTTAGTTTTTAATTGATCCAAAAAAAAATGAATTATATTTTTTTGTTAAATATTTAAAAATATTGTTATTTAACAACAATTATTTTCTATGTATTGAAGTAAGGTAAAAAAAGTGTGTTAAAAATGATTTTTTCCACTATATTTAAAATGTATGGAACCATAACTTAATTAAGGACAAATAATTATATGAAAAATCTTAATTTCAAAAAAAAAATGGTGTACAACATTTTTAACATTGGATGAAGAATGAAAATATGCTTAAAAACAAGATTGAATAAAAATAAAAATAAAAATAAAATAGAAAAGTTTGAAAATAAAAAAAAAATAAAAATTGAACAATTTGAAAATAAATGAAAAAATGAGCATTTCAAAAAACAAAGTGAAAACCTTATGTATCACCATTTTTAAAAACGGGGTAAAAAACTTGACCCCCCCCAAAACGAGAACTTAGAGTTCTCGTTAAGTTGGTAACTATGTTAAGTATGAAACAATAAATTAATTAAGGAGATAAAATTATATGAAAAATCGTAACTTCAAAAAAGTAAATAGTAAAAAATATTTTTAAGATTGAAAGAAGCATGGAAAAATGACTAAAAACATCGTTGAATAAAAGAAGTTAATAAGAAAAAATTGAAAATAGATGAAAAGTAACCATTTAAAAAAATAATGTGGAAACATTGTGGATCCAAAAATTTAAAATATCGAAAAACCACCTGAAAACGGAGGGGGGGTGCTACCGGTAGAACCATTTTTAAAGCCCTCGACCTTGGTATATGTGGACTTCCATATAACTGAAACCCTCAAGATCGTGGGGCTACAACTATATCCAAATGTTCGACCATAATAATGCCACGATTATATATTATTATACCATTGTTGTAACAAAAATGCAGTGGTCGTGGAGTTTTGAACATACGACCTACCGCCAACAAACACAATCGCCCAACCAATGCGCCATTGGCACCTATTGTTAAGGATTGCGAGTATTTTTATATTTAATGTATGCCTATAGTTGTGGTCAAAGGTTAGGGCCCGTGCCCTATTTAACGACCACATGGATTGAGGCATAAGAAAAGATTACAAAGTATGTTTTGGGTCTCGAAGTTTGTGCCAGATAGGTATCAAGACTTTGGGATTACACCGAAATGCATGCCAAGAGATTCCTTAATGGAATTGTATGAATTTTATACTCATTTTTCTTAGAATTCCGCAAGGAATTCAATGGTGCACTCTGTTTTTGAGTTTGAACAACATGTAAAAAGGTCATTGTAAAACACAAGCATTTGAGTATTAATAGAGAGGTCTCTATTGGAAGTGGACTCAGAGACATAGCCCAAATTAGATGAACTCCATTAACAAACTTGTGTCTGTGATTTTGGTATTGTTGTTCTATTTTGCTCAATTATTTGCAAGTTGTTTATAATTAAAGTGAATTTCGATAGATAAGTGATTTCACATGTATTTTGCAATTAGTCAAATGATAATTATTATTTCTAAATCAAGTTAGATGTTCATGTGAATTAAAAAATAATTAACGTCTAAGGATTTTTCAGATCAACAAGAAACACAACACATACCAGGGGGCCCTTCTCGGGGTGTGTTGTTTAAAGAAACTCAAAACACAGAGACACTTAATGCATAAATTATTAAACCTCCATTAATTACTCTTCAAGCACAATTTCAGAAATTACAATATGTATCAGGTGATAACATCAACATTCTCTATTAACCTATTCATATCCCCCGCCTCTTACTTTATACAATTCTTTTGAAAATCGAATGTCCTCCTTCATCTAACCAACTTAAAAAATTATGGATCAGATATTCACTATATAGCGCAAGGGAGAATGTCCTCTTGATCTTCCTGAGATGGACCCCTGAATTTATGGTTGACTTTGACTGCTCCTTTATTTCTAGTGTTGAATCTTGCATTATCTGAACAGTTTGCAGGTTTTCTAGTAATGCCTGCGAGTTTTGTGTAATTATGCTGATGTTGACCAAGTGTTTGAATATTGTGCTCCGTACACTATAGAGATGGAAAAAAATTTAATTCATCATCCTGAGGCATCCATGAGATATCTCCAAGTGTGAGTTTTGTGTAATTATGCTGATGTTGACTAAGTGTTTGAATATTGCGCTCCGTACACTATAGAGATGGAAAAAAGTTAATTCATCATCCCGAGGCATCCATGAGATATCTCCAAGTGAAATTTCTCCTTTTGACTAAGGGGAAGCATCTCAACCACCAATTCCCGCAATAACTCAAGAATACAATTAATTCATGTAATGACTGATTTTCAGGCAGTAAATTGCAAAAATAGATTTTAATCACTATTTATAATATAAACTAAGATTTTTTTTTCAAATAAAAACTTATACCTTATTTCATGCACATTATACCATCAAGGGAGGTGAAAATGGACAAAAGTGAAAGGTGAACAGGTAAAAGTAACGTTAAAGAGATGATTAAAAGGTCAAAATTGACACCCAACAAAGATCATGTATCGTGGTCCACAATGAAGAACATGATCCCTACCATGATGATGATAAACATGTTCATGGATGGTAGCCTAGCAAGCCATCTTATTCACCTTTACAACTACAAGTCAACAAAGGTTCATCACATCCAAGCAACCCATAGTATGGAGATGGTAAACCATTTTCGCCATGAGGTATGTTAGTCCTTCTTTCATGCAAAATGTTGTGCTTAATTAGTTGGGCATGTGGATGGGGATCTTTGGTTGAAGTTGGATAATGGATCATCGACTTGGGAAATAGTGTTAGTTGTCTTGTTTCACCTTGGTGGTCAACTTCTATGCCCTAGTCCCGTGTTGTCATCACCTAGGGAAAAGGGGTACTACTGGGGGGCCCTCACAAGGGTAACATTATGTTCCCCACCATACTTAACACTTTCCATCTTAGATCCTCTCATAGTGTACTAAAATTTGGTAATGGGTCATGGTCCATTTTCTCATGAGAAGAGGGGATGAAGGCCCAGAGGTTGATTGTAGCTACTAATACAAGAATAAGAAAATGATGCTAAACAAAGAAAGAAATGATAGCAAAGGTCTAACAAAATCCAATCCAAACTTGAGCTCCACCCTTTCAATTCTCACCCCGGTCCCAAATATCAATGCTATAGCTTGAAACCTTATAAAGGGGGACTTGCAAATATGATAAAGCGGACTAGTATGATGAATGATAAAGGGGGATTGGAAAAACTAGCACCTAAGAATGAGGTAACTCAAGAGAAATCACACCCTCCACAAAGGTGCTCATAGATATGGATTAAATGACACATAAGCCATGAAGTAAGTCCTAAAACCATATCACCTTCACACTTACTCTGGAAGGGTTTATTTATTTCCTGATTCCCTTAGGACCTATCTCTCTACCTGGGTTATTTTATTTCCTGTCTAGGTGGCTCATTAAGAGGGTTGGATGAAGACCCTCCCATACTCAAACTTGTTAACTCACATGGGGTCCTGGGCTGGTGTGATGCTCGAAGGGGATACCGAGGTGAATTATCTTACATGGCTTATATCTTGAGTTACAAATTACTTTTCATACTTTAAGGACTAATGTTTTATACTTTTCTATGTTTTGGGTGCCCTTAATGTGGTTCTTTGAGGGACATCTTGGGCTTGCACCTAGGACGTTGTGATTTTATTGTAGGACCTTCTCATGTGTGATGGAGAGTAGTGGGTCATCCAATGATTCACCACCCTCATACATCAACTCTCACACCCTTGGAACCTTGGATGATGGGTAGATGGGCTTGGTATTAGCAGATTCAATCATGATGGCACATAGATGGGTCAGAATCCCATAGGCTGGGTAGAGTACCCCAGAGCTTATCTCTCACTAGGATCAAGGACATTGTAGTAGCAAAAAGTAATACACATAGAAGAGACGAGATGAAACTCTCTAGGGCCTGGACGCAACACCTGGATCTTGGACTCTAGCCCTATTTTGGCGATGATATCACTTTCTAGGGTATGACGTAGCTAGGGTTTTGTGACTTCTTTAGGTACTGATGATGCATGGCATGACATTTGGCGAGGAGAGATGTCACTTTCTCCCACACTGCTCCAGATTGATTCCACGTGGCCTTTGGAGGCCTCATTCTTTCCCAAGAGGGTTTGATGTTTCACACGTGTGGTTCATTATGATTTATATCTTTCATTTTTTCATTTGTAAAGGTTAAATGAGGGTTCAAGCCCACTTATATTTTTTTGTTGACATATTATGTGGACAAATATGTGAGGGTAGCCTCATATAAAAAGGATAACCCTCACTTTTGTTTTAGGATCATCATTCCCTCACTATTGTGAGGAGTACTTTTGAAATTTTCGCCCTTTTTGGGGTTACTAGTCTTTCTCTCTCATGTGCTATGCTTGGAAAGGATGTCTTGTGGATGGTTGACTAATTTTGGATGGATATTTCTGCAATTAGGGTTAAATTCTCTTGGTTTCTTGGATGAAGTAAGTAAACTTATACAATTATTTGTTATGCTATTGATGTTTATGGTGGAATTGCTATTTTTTTGCAAGAAGTCTTGTTTATTGAAACCTTAGGAGAGGAACATAAGTGATTCTTCCTCTCACAAGGTATTATTTGTCTAAAATTGGTTAATTTTCCTTGTTAGGGTTAGAACCCTAAAGCCCTAAAGTGCTATCACTTTAGGATTTTATCCATAGACAATTTATCTTTGAGCTAGTTCAAGCTACAAGAAGGGAGAAACAATATCTATGGCTCAAATGTGCTTGCACCCTCAACATTCTTCTCCTCAAGATATAAAGCCTAAGGCCCAAATGTGCTTGCACCTTAGGGTTCAAATCCTATTTCTTGGTTTCAAGTAGATCAACCTTCAAGCTTGGATGCATTTGAGACCCCATAACCCTAGAAAGGCACTAGTATTGAAGCAACTCTTGTGGTGAAAGTCATTGATAAAAAAATCCCTCTCAAAACTCTCAAATATCCCACTAACTATACTAACTCTAACCCTAGAAAACTTGTAATATTACTTGCTACTGTTATAAAAGTTTGCTACAACCATCTAAAACTACATTAATTTGTCACATACATTCATCTAAAGGTGCCCTAACCCACTTAGAAATTTCCTCCAACAATTGGATAATATTCTATTGTTTATATGCTTACTTTTCATGGTCAATTGTGACATTTCTGAGTAGTAATTATTGTTGTTGTTACAAATCATTTACTGCTGTCATATAATTGTTTACTGCTGCAAATTTGTAACAACCATTGGAATCTATCTTGTCTAGTGTCTAAAGAGGTCATTTTTGCATACTTTAGCTTGGTGATATGTGTGTGTGTGTGTGTGTTGGGAAGTGCTCTTGTTCTGGTTAGGTACAAAAATCACCTTCAACCTCTTCTTTTTCTTACACTTAGACCAACAAACCCGTGATCAAGATAGGGGGCGGTAGGCTTGGTTACTAAAATTTCTAATTGATCCCTTGAGGTCACCAGGGAAGCCTCCCTTGTGGTAGACCTCTTTCGTCACTAAAATGAGGGAAGATCCTACTAAAGTGATAGTGGTAGTTTCTTCCATAGTTATGCAAGATTTGGGGATCTTGTGGTGGTATTTGCATGAGTACAAATCCTGTGATAACATGACTAAATGTTTTTTCCCAAGTATATCCTTCACCTCCAAGTGGGCATATCAATAACATTAGGAGGGTTTGAGCATTAAGTATGGGTATCGAGGTCCTTGACATGGTAAGGGAAGAAAACTTAGGCCTTAGGTTGTAAAGGTTGCTTCTAAGTATCAAGGTATCAAACCAACACATAGGTGATGAAACTCGCTCTTTTAGCCTTAAAAGTAGCTTCCAAAGCTCAAGATACATTAATGAGTCCTCAAGCCACCACATATGACCTCTTTGTGGGATGTTTGTCCTTCGAGTTGCAATATGGACACCATTAGAAGGTTTTGAACACCAAGCATGGGTCATGGGGCATTAAACATGGTCGAGGGAGGAAAATCGATCCTGAGGACCAAAATTCATCTTCCAGGCATTCAACTCTAAGAACAATGCCTCAAACCACTAGAGGTGATGCCTTGAGAGTATCATCTCCCTCTAAGTTGTGATACATGCACCATTAGAAGGTTTTGAGCTCTAGGTTTGAGTCTCATTGCCTTGACCATGGTTGGGGGAGGAAACTCAGACCTCAAGTCCTAAAGGTAGCTTCTAAGGATGAAGGGACATGAACGAGGAATTCAACCACCACATAAGACCTTTCTATGACATCTTTAGCCTTTAAGAGGGGATATGGGCTATATTAGAAGGTTTTTAGCACTAGATTTGGGTCAAGGTGCCTAAAGGATTCTTCTAGGCATATAGGGCCAATGGAAACATGTTAAACCACCACAAAGGACCTTTCTAGGGCATCCTTGGTCTCTGGATGGGGATAATTAGCATTATGAGGTTTTGAACATTAAGTATGAGTCCCTAGACCCTGATTGTAGTAACTGTTAGAAAAACAGGACCGCGGAGCAATAAAACAAAACAAATGCAGAAACAAAACACAAAAGACACACAATACAAGAGAGACACAAATTTACGTGGTTCACCCAGTGTGGGCTACGTCCACTAGAGAAATTGCCAGGTCCTTCCTTTATTGTTATCCAGTGAATGAAGGGATACAACCTACAACAAAACCCGTTGTAACTTCCTCTTCTCCTCTTCTTTCTCTCACAGTCTCCTCTCTCAGAATACAATATTCACCACTATCCATAGCCGCGATACATTTCCCTCATAAAAGAGGGTTGCCTTATAGGGAAAAAAACCCTAACAAAATCTCTACCGTTAGATCTGCGACCTTATAATGAACGATCCAGATTTACAATGAAATTACAATATACTTTTACAAGGCAATTTTT
>CBVK0103439660.1:8557-23935 GCA_900067695.1 Picea abies | reverse complement strand
TTTGTTTTCTAGTTGCAACTAGAAGGAGGCTCCAACCCCCTAGTTTCTCAGGCTACAACCTGAGGGAAGCTCCAATTCCCCAATTCTCTGGCTACAGCCAGAAGAAGGCTACAACCCCCTATGTTCTCTGGATACAACCAAAAGGTGGTTACAACCACCTGTCCTTGACCCATCCAACCACCATGAAGTAGAAGTAGAATGATGGAACCACTGTCACACTATCACTGTGAGATATACCACTGTACAACTGTATCAATATGTACCACCGACCTGCATCCAACCTGTACAACTGCCTTGTAATCAATATGTACCTGAAATGAACATGTATCAACAAAATACAATAGGTACGTGACTTGTAGTGCTGCAACACACGCCCTATCTATTATGCATCCCATGTGCAACCAAACTATTATGCAACCTGCGTATGCCTTTTGAAAACTAGGGTTTTCTTTCTTCTGAGAACTTATGATCTTGTGTAACTTCTTTCACATAGATCTGTAACCTGTCACTGCATCTAGACTGTAAATATACCCTGTGCATGCATCCTCATACATAACCTTTACCCAAAGCATATATATCTCTCTCTATTCATGTGCCATATAGGTGTGTGTAATCATAAACAAGTATAATAACCCTCACATGATCTAGTCATCAAACCCTTTCTGATATTTAGCCTCTCAATACATCAACCACTTCACAAATACAATCTCTCAACCATGTACCACAAAAACCCTTAGCCATATGCTGAGAAATACAAGATGTGCCTCAACAAGGAGTATCAGTAATAAATATACCAACACTATATTTCTGTAGATCTGACTTATGCAAAAGATCACATGAAGCCACTAGTCTCTCTAGGGAGAATCCTCAAATCTCCATAACCATTTCATATGCATACATCAAAATCAAACTATTCATAGAAATAAGACATACCTTTTGAACCAATGGATAGATCTGGTGTATCTGAGCACTGTAGACCTTTCTGGGAGGTTGATCTCAGAATCTAGAACCTCTGCATCTTCATCTTCTCAGGTTTCCATGGCTTTACCAACATGTACGCACCTTATACACTGCCAACCCGCGTACTCCTCAGTATGTACACACCCTATTCATTGCCAACCCGCGTACGCCTCAAAAAATAGGGTTTTTTAGTATTCGTTGTAATTACGAGAATTTAACCGTCAACCCTTCTTACTACCTCAGACTTTCACAACTTCAGATGTATCAATTAGTACTTGCAATAAGCCTCACACAACAAAAGATATTCAATGTGTTCAAGTGTGATTAAATGAGAGAGCCTTGCCTCTTATTTATACTTTCATGTAGCATCACACTTTCCTTATTTTAGGGAGTTCTCCATTAACTTAATTATTTAAATAAATTTGTTTTCCAACACTTTGACTTTTTGGGGCTTCTAGATAACTCATGAGGGTCCTCCAACTTCACATGGCTATAACTCTCTAACCGTGAGGAGTTATGTGACGTTCCACATACCACCAGAAATTTCATGAAAAGAACTATCCATCTAGGATAGTTTCATTGACAAATTCACTGACCTTCATCTCATTATTCCATAATTAATCATGGGTTCTCTAACCATACTTCTAGGATAACTTCATCTGCAAAGCATCTTCCTGTGAGGGATTTCACCACTTTGGATTTCATCCATTTTTACTTCTTATCAACCATGACAAGACAATAATGAGTCATATTTACATCAAACAAACTTCGGTCCATTAACCAAACCTTTGTGCTACCAGACTTTCTTCAAGGGTTGACATCAATGACAACCAACCTTAATCAACAATCTCCCCCTTTGGAATTGATGGCAACACTATGATGCAATACTGAAATCATATCACTCATTCTCCCCCTAGAACCATGCCTCTTTCCTCTGCATATCTATGACCATTGCTCCCCCTGGAATCATGCCTCTGTCTTCTACATCTGATAAATCTCTCCCCCTTTTTCATCAATGGAAAATGTATCTTTCCATCTGGGGCTACTCCCCCTAACTGAACTATCCTCTTTATGGTGCTTCCTTGTGTACATCTAATACATATAAGATAAGAATTCAAAATCATTCATTTTGGAGTAGAAATAACTCCGAGTCTCTGACGAAGATGCTCAAAGGATTCCCATGGAAGTGGTTTTGTAAAGATGTTTTCCATTTGTTCTTTTGTGCCCACATACTCAACTTTGATGTTCTTTTCTACAACCTGTTCTTGTAGAAAGTGATAATTGATTGGAATGTTCTTTGTCTTGGAGTGCATCACTGGGTTCTTTGAGATACTGATGACACTTGTATTATCACAATAGATTGGAATGGGCTCATCATACTCAACTTGTATATCTGTCAAAGTTTGTTACATCCAAAGAACCTATGTACAACATGTTGCTGCTGCAATATACTCTGCCTCGACTATAGATAAAGATACTTATGATTTTCTCTTTCTTGGCCATGACACTAACACTCACCCAAGTAGAACACTACTTCACTGGTGCTTCGTCGGTCATCAATACAACCTGCTCAATCTGCATCTATGTAGGAAATAAGTGATAGATCCTTTCCTTTTGGATACAATAATCCAAACTCTTATATTCCTTTGAGATATCTAAAAATCCTCTTCATTGCTAATACATGTGATTCCTTTGGTGCTGCTTGAAATCATACCACCTATCCAACTGCCTACATTACATCTGGTCTAGAAGTCACATATAGTAGGCTACCAATCATTGACCTATATTGCCTCTGATCTGTATACTTTGAATCATCATCTTTGCTCAACTTGCAACTCGTTTGCATGGGAGTGATAACTGGTTTGCAATCTTCCATTCCGAACCTCTTTAGCATTTCTCTGATATACTTGGTTTGAGAAATAAAAATTCCTTGGTTTCTTTGACGTATCTAAAGTCCCAGAAAGAAGGATAGTTCTCCAAGTAATGACATTTCAAATTCATTATGCATATCCTTTGTAAATTTCTAGCTTAACCTGCCATCATCACTACCAAAAATAATATCATCAACATTAAATTCAATTAATAAAATACTATCTTGACTTACCTTGATGTAGAGGTTGTTGTCTATACTTCCTTTTCTGAACCCTGCCTGCCGTAGATATTTATCTAGTCTAGAGTACCATTCTCTAGGAGCCTGTTTTAGACCATACAAGGCCTTCTTTAATTTACACACAATTTGCATTCTTTGACAATTGAAATCCTTCTGGTTGTTCAATGTATACTTCTTCTTCAAGTTCCACATTCAGAAAAGATGATTTTATGTTCATTTGATACACTTTAATATTTTTGGAGCATGCATAAGATAAAATAAATCGGATTGCTTCCATTCTAGAAATTGGGGCAAATGTCTCTTCAAAGTCGATTCCTTCAACCTGTGCATATCCTTTACATACCAATCTAGCTTCATTCCTTGTAACTTGTCCATTTTCATTCAATTTATTCCTCTAAACCCACTTTGTGTTGATCACATTCTTATCCTTTGGTCTTGGAAATAATTCCCAAGTGTCATTTTTCTTTATTTGATCCAATTCTTCATCCATGGCCTTATTCTAAAATTCATCCTTGTTGGCCTCTTCAAAACAGGTTGGTTCAATCATAGATGTGAGTGCTAGGTGCATTTGTTCTGGTGAATTCATTCTTCTTCTAGTCTCAACTCCTGCATCTTTGTTTTCGATAATCTGATCTGAAGGATGATTCTTCTGTACTCATCTGCTAAGTGTCTTTGGAGTAACTTGCTGAACTTGCTCTTCTGCTTCTATCGGATCCTCTTCGTCTTCCCCTTCTTTTTCATCTGATGTTTCTTATTCGTAAAGTTGTTCCATTGATTGATTTTCTTCTTCCTTTAATTCTTATCTACCTGTTTCATCAATAGTTGAGTTGATGCTTTCCACAACTTTGTTTAATATTAGGTTGTAACACTTGTGTGTTTTTCTTGTACTTGAGTAACCAACAAGTACTCCTTTGTCCACACAAGAATCAAACTTTCTCATTCTGCCATATTCTCTTTTGATGTAGCATTTGCTTCCAAAAACTTTGAAGTGCTTCACATTTGTTGGTTTTTTTTTCCATAGCTCATAGGGAGTTTTGTCAGTGTTGTTTTTAAGCATTACTATGTTTTGAATGTGAACTGTTGTATGCACTACCTGTGTCCAAAAAATATCTTTCAATTTGGAATCCATTAGCATTGTTCAAGCCATTTCATGTACTGTCATGTTCTTTATTTCAACAACTCCATTCTGTTGAGTTGTCCTAGCAATGGAGAAATGTCTTTTTATTCCATGACTATTGCAGTAGTCCATAAATTCCTTTGAAATGAACTCTCCTCCATTATCAGATCTCAAGCGTTTTATTTTTGAATCCATTTCATTTTCAACCATTTCCTTGTAGATCTTGAAGTTTTCAAAAGCTTCTGACTTATTCTTGAGAAAACAAACTACATTTATTCTTGTATAATCATCAACTAATAACATAAAATATTTCTCACCTTTTAAACCCTTTGTTGTAGTTGGCACAACTAGATCAATATGCACAATTTCCACTGGTCTTGTCGTTGAATATTCGTTTGATTTGAACCTGGTCTTTGTTTGCTTTCCTTGTTGACAATGCTTGCATAAAGTGTTGGTTGGTTTCATGATATGGGGAATTTATCCGATTGCTTCTCTTTTGTTGACTTTGACAAGGTTATCAAAATTTATGTGACCCATTCTTCTGTGCCATAGCCAAATTTCATTTTCCTTTCCTAGAAAACACTTTTCATTTCCAATTTCACTTAACACATATATCTTGCTTGAAGTTCTTGCAGTTGTAGCAATCAATTTTCCTGAAGCTTCTTTTCTTATCTCGGAATTTTGTGAATCAAAAGTAACTTTATGACCTTGGTCACACATTTGACTCACACTTAGAAGATTATGTTTCATATCCTCTAGTAGTAGAACATTTTTTTCCTTTGTATTCTTGTTTCCAATTCTGACTGTGCCTTTTCCAATGATTTTAGCTGAATCATTATTTCCGAAGGAGACTGATCCATTTCTTTCCTTTCTTAATTTAAGAAACATGTCTCTATCACTTGTCATGTGTTTTGAATAGCCACTGTCAACATACCAACCATGTTTCTTCTTATCCATGTTCTTTTTTGAGGTTCTTGTCTGTGATTGTTGTTGTTATGTTGTGGTTCTTGTTGGTGTAAAAATATGTTACATATATATCTTACGCTCAATTAAATGTCAATCCAGGATTCATAATCAATAGAGTTGATGCACTATATCTGTCGATAACAGATAGCCTACCTAAGTCTGTTGCATATAAGAAATAATCATAAAAAATTTGTTTATAAGATTTCTAAATACTTCAAACACCCTTGAACTTAGAAGAGAAAACTGATAATGAAATTTCTTCACACAAACAACCACTCAAAAGAGGTTGTCCCAGAGAAACAAGTCTGTTCATTTCAGGTGCTTGTATTGAAAAGATGAACTTTAAGAAGCTTGTCTCCCGTCACAATTAAAACAATCAATTCCAACCATTCTCGAAACAAAAGCCAATTTCAACCTCGTATAACTCAATCAAACAAGCACAAGGGAAATTCAGTATAACTGAAAGACTTTATTACAACACATGAAGATGAAATATAAAGTCTCCTGGTCCCTTGCGATACTACAATCATAAACTTAAAATATCAGTCCCACACTTCAAATTATGAGATAACTACCTTCAACATCTGAAAATAAAATGTCTATTCGATCTAACACTTTCTTATACACACCACTCCAAAATGATTAATTCGATGCTCAATCTTGAGAATGAAATAAAGATTAATCACACATACACATTGTTGTAAACTATCCACACAAACACAATTACATTCATAGAATAATTACAAATGAGCTTACCTTGGTTGGATCGGTGGGCCCTTGTCATGCCAACAAGGAAGCTCAAAGAAACTTACAGAACAATAAACTTTACAACACACATGGAATTGATGAATTTAACTTCAAATGGATTCTTCAGCAAGTATGTTTACAGAGATAATATGTTCAGAAATCCAATCTGCAACATAACGATTCCTCTCCCTTTTGGCTTAGCCATCACTCAATTTATATGATTTTTACATTACAAATTTGGATCTAGACAATCCAATCCAGATCAAAACAATTTTCCATCAATGGAGGTCAAGCACAACCACTATCTAATCAAGGAAATGTTGTTCCCACGAATCTGGGCATGATCTTAGAAATTCTAGAAAATTGGCAAAGATTGAGGATGGATCGTTCCCCCTGAGCTAGAGGTCCACACATGTGTTATATGGAAATTCTAGCTCACGATTCCAAATGAAAACACGGCTCTGGACAAAACTCGTGTCCCCAAATTTTGAGATCCATTTTCATCGGCCCGAAAATTGAGGTGAAAATCAAGTACTAGAATGCTGGTACCAAAATCATGTAGGTGGTTGTTTAGTACCGGAATACACAGTCACACCATGAGTACCGGATTAGGCGCATGAATTGGTACCGGCATAGCGCATGACTTGGTACCGGAATAGTTTGCTCATGAATCAAACCGTTAGGATTATACAAGATAAAAACACTCTAATCGAATTAATTCAAGAAAGTTATTACCTCTTGTGAACATGAACAAGGTCATTGGGTATGTGTTTGGGAGGAAATGGTCAAGTATAGGATTATAACATAGGCAAAAAAGGATCAGATACAAGGTAATATAGGGCATTATATATGTCAAAACCGAGACTCAAAATTCCCCCATGCTTAAGTCATTGCATGTCCTCATGCAACAATGATCTTCAAAATTTCAAAATTGATGGTAGTCTTCACTTGATCAAGCATTCCCTTGAAGTTTCATCCTTCTTCAACTCCTAAGTTTAAACAATATAAACTTCTTGGCTTATGCTTCACACTTCTTACCCATGGAAAAGTAGTTATGACAGACAAGTGGAGTCATGGATAATATATTAGATCTGTTAGTGATTTGACGTTAAGTCTTATCCAATATGTTTTCGATCAAATTTAGGAGAAAGGGTTGGCTATGAATCTAATATGATTATAGGATAGTGGCCAAGAGTTTTCAGAATGACTTTGACTAATAGGCCCCCCTGGCTAGATTACCTTTAAAACAAAAGTGATGTAAGCATAGTTTAGATCTCATTTGAAGAGAGAAACACATAAACAAATACATCCCAAGATGATTAACTCGTTTCTTATCCAAGTTTTTAGAGTTGAAGCTCTTCTTGCTTAGGTAAGGTGAATTACACATACTGAGGGTCCCCTTCTCATGCAAACCTATTTATTTTAAAGATAGAACTCTAAAGTGGATACTTGAAGGTTCTTAAGAGCATCGTCCAAGAGATATAAAGGTCATATCCTAGCCTTGATTTGATAGTGATTGCTTTAGAATGAGACCCAAGGGTTTTTGTTCAGTTTTAAGTGTGCCACTTTATGTTTTTCAACTCTCTTTACCCGTCATAGCCCCGCTGCCAGTAGGCCTGTTCAATACCCCGAGGGGTTTACCTTAGTACTATACAAGCATGGCCCCACTGCCAGCAGGCCTGTTCAGTACCCCGACGGGTTTACTTGTACTTCCTGATACTTCCTTTTTATTATATCACTCAAAAGATTTAGAATTATGTATACTTCTCATTGATAGTTTTAGAGTATAAGGAAGGTAGGTGGTACGAGAGTGTTTTAGATTTATTAGGCACATAATTAATTGTTTGCAATTATCCCAAGGGTGACATCATCCACAATCAACTTTAAATCTCAGTTATTCAATGTATAATGGAACATCTCGGATAATGACTAAGAAGTCCCTCTAGTTAATCCTATTAGGGTTCTCATGAAAGTTCATTGAGGTTTTGCAAGGGTGGTCCACCACATGAGGTTTTCATCAATACCTCCAAGAGAAACTTGTAAAGATAAACTTGGATAATAACTTGTTGAATCAACTAGGTTAGTATTATACATAATGGTGTCACCATTTTTCAATGGATATTTCAATTAGCAATCACTTTTTCAAAATGATGAGGTAATAAGACAAGTGCACCCATTATCATATCGAGCTAATTGTGGAAATATCTTCTTAAAGGATATCAAGGATGATTCATTTAGGGTTGAGTGTAGAAATGTAAGAGGACGATGTACTTGAGAGTAAAAACAATTCAACACATGACTTAAATGATCCTTAATAGAAATAACATGAAGAGATTAGCCCATACCTCTAATTACCTAAAGTGAAAATGATGTTAAGCACAGGACAAAGATCATATCACCTTGGCATCAGTACCAGATTGGTAACTGGTATCAGAACATGTTTCTGCAGTATCGTAATAGATAGTACCGGAATAGGATAGTAATGGAACAGGGAAGTACTGGAATAGAGCCAAGGGCTGAAACAAAGTGACAGGATGAATGATTTCCATATGAGGGCTTGCATAAATTCATGGTAGGTAGTGTGCAATAATTGAGAGTAATCATATGTTTACTGCATAATTAGCTTAATTCCTTAGTAAAACAAAAAAAAATTGTTGAGTTTATATGTCCTATTGCTTGAAGAATCTAAATCGAGCAGCAAAAATTGAATACATGATTAGAGCTACCATCACCTTATTACCAGTATCAGATCACCTGAGTACCGGATGAGCGCAGACCTAGTGCTTTTGAAACTTTTGTAGGCTGCACCTTTGTAGAAGTTGCTAGTGTTTTCTACAAACTAGAATTTTTAAACTTCTCCTTGTGGCTAGCATACTCTTAGTATCAAGCTATAGAAGATGCTATCAATCATTGTTGCTGTAGGAAGAAACATATGAATGCTGGAAAAACACTGTTGTTGTTGCCACTTCCATTTTATTAGAAAATAAACCTAACTATCACTGTCTCAGCAACCACTCCCCATGCTTAAGGTTTGGCATGTCCTCACGCCAAAGAAAGAAGGTACTGATGAAGCTAACCAATAAATCAGTTGTTTGCCACCTCTCTTGCAAATAGATCCATTAATGACTCCCATTATGTCTCCCTACTTAGGCTCTAAGTCCATGGATGTTCTTCACAGGTTTACTCTATCGTGACTTTTGAGAGATGAAAAGCATGTCCATTTGTAATTACTTCGACACTCTAAACCCATTTGGATTCAGAGAGTAAACCCACTGTCATGTCTGATATCCAGCTTCAGATTTTTCCAAAATGAGCTGATGCTTCGACCTTTGAAGGCTCGGTTTGCAGGAACAATTGAAGACGTTGAGAATCCTACTGATTTTCTGATTGAAAGCGCACCAATTCATCCTCAAAAGATATTTTTCAAATGATTAATCCAGATCATCAATTGTCAAGTTATAAGTGTGCATTGGGGAAGACTGGCTTGTATAACATATGTGGTAATTTGTAGCTGGCAAAGAGCGCATTTGCATGCGAATGATATTTCAAATTGTGTGGTCTTCTCGAAAGTTGTAATATTCAAGTCAGATGCATTTTCAGAAATCAAATATACATGCATGTACCTTCAGATTCTCCAAAGATTTAGCTGCTGTCACATTTGAAAACCCAACAAAGTCATTAAGTTCTCCAAAATGAGCATGCACAGATACTTTTTTTGATGATGGTCTTGCAAGTTGTGGAGAAGGAACACCATAGAATGCAACAACACTATCACTTATGGAAACAACACATCGCTTGCAATAGATAAAGCACCACCCTCATAAATGTAGTGACCACAGTCTCAATAGTTGCACCTGCTCCATGGCCTCTTTTGATGGGTGTCTTCAGGATTGTAGAGTTAACAGTGGGCATATCCCATTCATTATTGCTTTCAGTAAATTTTGAAGGAGGATTAAGTGTCTCGAAGCATATTAGGCCTTCAAAGCAATCTTCCAACCCTCTGCAACATGAACTTTGTCACTATTTGTAAATATAATTTTCCGTTGAGGCATGCTTAATAACAAGTTCTTCAGCACGTGATCTGGTTTAAGATTCTCATATGGAAATCTCCTGTGAACAAAACTGTGGTAATCATCATAGTCAAATTCATAGCCCACTGCCCCGAGTCCAACCATGGTTGTCCCATAAGTCTCATACGACTCTTTGTTCAAGTCTAGGACTCTCCTCTTTTCAACTCTGAGATTTTTATTCATATAATCTTCATGCTGGGAATTTTTGGTGAGGCCATGAGATTTTGATGGGTTCTGGTTCACTTGGAATGGACAATGACAAATCATGAAATGGCTCATACGTCACCGAATGGTAACCACATTTTGAACAGCAAATTGTGCTGCACAGCTGACCTTGAAAGACACGATCCACCAATGTTGCATTATTCCTCTGGTTCGAGCTTTCGTATATGTTTCCCTCAGCTGCCTCTCCATCTCCACAATTGGTGGATTTTGAATTGCTTAAATTCTGTAATTCTTCAGTGTGCAATTTGTCAAGTAAACATATGAGCAACTCATGGCTATCCTGTTGTATGTTTCCCCTAAACTGAGGAACCTTTGGCAACAATATCATTAAAAAGAACATCGGGGTTGACTGTCGCATTTCCTTTATTAAACCATGGAAATTCATATTCAATGTTATCTCCTTGCTTCGATCGCTCTAAACTTGTTTCAACTTACAACTTCCTCAGAGCTGAAGTTATTGGGCCTTCGGAAAATTGTGTGGGTTTCATGAAATGATCACGAAGCCCATTCACTGAAAGAAAATTCTGCAAAACGGAGTTGAAGAAACAAGTATTACCACGATTCCTAAGACCTTTGACTATGCGCCTGCTGCTATCGTCCATTTCACGTATGTTTGCACCAATTCGTTGTTCTTCATTCGAACCAGCCATATAAGGAGACGCAAATAAAACCTTTAAAAACAGGAACAAATCTTCGATGTTCTTGGTGCATGCTGCAACAAGTTTGGAATTTAAGGGAATTATCAATCACTCTGAATGCAACAAGGAGGGAGATAATGTATGTTGAAAGAATGGCGATTCTGAGAATAATCTTACAAGACAGAAAGAAAAAGCAAGCTAACGAGGTTGAGATGGAATGGTCGGGCCATCTGTTCACCAAGACTCTAATGTCCTCAAAGATCCAGTGACCAGGAAGATCCCAGTTGCCATCTCTGCACATGGGAGGACATGGTACGATCCTTATCAATGGATGTCCAACCCCCAAGACCCTACTCTCACTCGCTATTTTCAAGACAAAAATAGTTACACTGAAGCTTTCATGGCAGAAACCATAGAACTACAACAACAATTGCAGGTCGAGATGCAGTCCAGAATGCCTCTAGAGGTCTCGACTCGCCCAGAGCGTTGGGGCACCTGGTTATATTACCAGCGCATTTTTGAAGGAAAGGAATATCCAGTTCTATGCAGGAGAGTGTAAAGACAACCTGGTTTAATCGCATCATTCCATTATTATCTTAGGAGCTGCTACAGGGAGGAAGTTTTGCTTGACTGGAATGAGATTGCAGAACAACTTGGTTATGTTCATGTGGGTATGTGTCGGGATTCAAGAATATCATCGGAGGTTTGTTTGATGCATTAAGCTAATATGAGAGCTGGGCTGCAAAGGATACAAGAAAGGGAGTCTGGTGTGCAATAGTTTGTGGAACATCATTATGGTTTCTTTTACATTCTAACCAATGCCCCTAATCAATTGGCTTGATGTAGTGTTGGGAATATAGCCTCCAATAAATGGCAGAATGTGGTCCAAGTAGTTGGAGATATCACAATTGAGGATATGGATATGTTTGATAAGTAGTTGGTGTTAGTTCTTCATAAGGGAGGAATTCCAGTAATTTGTTCGTTGCCTGTGCCTCTACAAATTGACTTGAATGATGGAATGCAGCTTGAAGACCTTAATCCATGGTTCTTACCAATGTCAGCTAGCATGTGTATTGTTGTTCCTAGATCGAATCATGATTTCAAGTCTTCTATTTTCCATGCAGTGATCTCAAAGATATTCAACAACTAATCCATCAATGATATTCAGAAGATCAATATTTTCTTGGAGATCATCTCGTACTTCCTGTATCTCTCTATCAAGACCTTCTTCTCCAAATACAACATCCAATGATCGAGGTTCTGGAAATAGTGTATGGGATGTTGTGCAAATGCTCTTACCATATCTCAAGATGATATCCAAAATCACATAGGCACACAGAGAGGCATTTACTGAATACAATAACAGTTCCAACATTTGAGAAACAACAATCTTGGCAATTTTGTTTTCAATTCATGGTTGATGACAATATTACAAAAAAAAAATAAAAAAAATTGGATTTATAAAGTTGCAAGTGGGATCCCAAAATGTATGTATTGCTGCTACAAACCAATAGACTGTAACTGCACTATATGATGTTCCATAAGTATGTCAATTTCTCTAGGATTTTCATTATTATCTGCAAAATGGACAGGACACTTGATCCCATATATGCATACTGAACAATTTCCTTTGAGCCTGGAAGATTAACATGCCTTCTCTATTGTTGATCTTACCCTTATAGCCCTTCATACAAAACTTACAAGTTTTCACGGCAGAGGATCAGAAAAATGCTTACCTCAAGTTACCCTTGGAGTTGATACTTACATATCTAAATTCTGAGTTTTTTTGCAGGAACTTGAGCTTTGAAGACCATCCAGAAAATCTGAGTGTGCATGACCAGATTTGAAGAATGCATCTGGGCTACTGGGACATTGTTGATATATTGCTTGTATGCAGTCCTAATACCAAAAAAAATCATGCTGCTGCCTTTGAGATGTTTGTTAGCGAGCAATTTGGTATAAGAACAAAGATCGAACATGGGAACAGTGACCTCCTTCTTTCCAACAAGCTTCCTTGTCAACTGTCTTATTCGGAAAACATAAAAGAATTGTTGCACTGTATTTTAAACTAAACCACTAACTATATGCAGCTATTTATTCATTGTCCTACCCTACTTGAGAAAAGAGCAAGCCTTTTTTCAAGTATAGGAAAATCTCCAGTGAAGCCATGTGCGTAACAGGGTTAGAAATATATTCATACTCAGGTTTAAAAGATAAATTTTAATGCATACTGAAGTATGAAGGACCAACTGCTTTAATGATGAGATCAAACAATAATGAAAATTAACATAGTAGTGTGACCTGACAACTAATTGGAACCATCTTTCAATAGGATCAAGATATTCTTGTTTCCCTTCTTTGTTTAGGTCACACAACATGTCCTCCTTTTCCATTCCACGCAGAGCATTTTCTTTAAGATGATTGGTCTCTAAGGTACATACAGGATCTGCTGAGAGGCATGCTAAGAAATCCTCAATATCAGGTTCTAATGGTTTCTCTCCATTTCATTCTATCCATGATTCTTGAGTCTCCTCAACAAATTGACAATAGGCATCTGAAGGGACTTCTAAATCTTCTTGTGGAGAGACAACTAAATTCTTGGCTACTGTCAAGATATGCTCTTCCTGAGAGGCGGGTATCCCAGCTGTTGCTAGAATGTGAGAAATTTCTTGGAGTAACATTCTTCAAGCGCTTGATCATCCTTGAATTACTCTAGTTGGTTGATGATCCCTGTCTTGCAACACAAATTAGTAATGGGGGGGTTCTTACAGTACCCCAAACTTGATCTATCATCAAAGATATGTATTTTAAAACTATTTGCAAAAACAAAACACACCAAACTTGAACTCCTTGTGTTACTAGGACCCTGCTGTCACTAGGTTATCGGTTCGCACAAGTTAGCTTATCATAAATAAAAACTAAATTTGCATAAACAAAAACACACTTTTGCATAAAATAAGGAGAAACACACTTCTGCATAAAAGGGAGAGGACAACCTAACTTTGGAGCAACCCCACTAAAGTGGATGCCCAGGTTCTTACCTCTCGTCTTACCATCTTCTCTCCACCCTTGTCCATAAAACCAATCCAAAATCATGGCGCCAAAATGTTGGTGTACAAATATGTTCAATATATATCTTACACTCATTTAAATGTCAATCCGGGATTCGTAATCAATAGAGTTGATGCACTATATGTGTTGATAATAGATAGCCTACCTAAGTCTGTTGCATATAGGAAATAATCATAAAAACTTTGTTTATAAGATTTCTAAATACTTCAAACACCCTTGAACTTAGAAGAGAAAACTGATAATGAAATTTCTTCACACAAATAGCCAATCAAAAGATGTTGTCCCAGAGAAACAAGTCGGTTCATTTCAGGCACTTGTATTGAAAAGATGAACTTTAAGAAGCTTGTCTCCCATTGCAATTAAAACAATCAATTCCAACCATTCTCGAAACAAAATCCAAATTCAACCTCATATAGCTCAATCAAACGAGCACAAGGGAAATTCAGTATAACTGAAAGACTTTATTATAGTACATGAAGATGAAATATAAAGTCTCATGGTCCCTTGCGATACTACAATCATAAACTTAAAATATCAGTCCCACACTTCAAATTATGAGATAGCTACCTTCAACATTTGAAAATAAAATGTCTATTCGATCTAACACTTTCTTATACACACCGATCCAAAATGATTAATTCGATGCTCAATCTTGAGAATGAAATAAAGACTAATCACACATACACACTGTTGTAAACTATCCACACAAACACAATTACATTCACGGAATAATTACAAATGAGCTTACCTTGGTTGGATCGATGGGCCCTTGCCGTGCCAACAAGGAAGCTCAAAGAAACTTACAAAACAATAAAATTTACAACACACATGGAATTGATGAATTTAACTTCATATTGATTCTTCAGCAAGTATGTTTACAGAGATAATATGTTCAGAAACCCAATCTGCAACATAACAATTCCTCTCCCTTTTGGCTTAGCCATCACTCAATTTATATGATTTTTACATTACAAATTTGGATCTAGACAATCCAATCCAAATCAAAACAATTTTCCATCAATGGAGGTTGAGTACAACCACTATCTAATCAAGGAAATGTTGTTCCCACGAATCTGGGCATGATCTTAGAAATTCTGGAAAATTGGCAAATATTGAGGATGGATCGTTCCCCCTGAGCTGAAGGTCCACACGTGTGTTATATGGCAATTTTGGCCCACGTGTATAAATTAAAACACGGCTCTGGAAAAACCCCATGTCCCCAAATTTTGAGATCCATCGTCATCGGCCCGCAAAATCAAGGTGAAAATCAAGTACTGGAATGTTGGTACCAAAATCCTGTAGGTGGCTGTTTAGTACAGGAATACACACAGTCACACCATGAGTACTGGATTAGGTGCATGAATTGGTACTAGAATAGTGCATGACTTGGTACCAGAATAGGCTGCTCATGAATCAAACCATTAGGATTATACAAGATAAAAACACTCTAATTGAATTAATTCAAGAAAGTTA
>CBVK0103439638.1:0-11310 GCA_900067695.1 Picea abies | reverse complement strand
AACTCATATCAATGACAACCATATTCTCATCAACCATGTGAACCTTTGTAACACATCATCATAACATTGAAAATGAACAGATCTGATCTTCAAAGCTCAAGGGGGTCCCACCTACTAGCATTATTTAGTCTTATATAATAATCGGCTTTAGCAACACTTTGCGGGTGAAATTACGTTGATGTTTTCAATCGTCAACACGTAGCACATCGAAGAACCAAAAGGGTTTCATTTAAAGTAGGTATTTTTTTGAAGAAAGGTTAATTTTGTAAATTGGAACTTTGTTTTCAACCACCATACAACAATTTTCAGTTTCCATTCCCAATAGTGATACAAAACATTAGTATCGTCGTATGGAATCTGTAAAATTGTATGGAATTGCTTAAAAAAGTGTTGTAAAAATCAATTGATGGCCCAAATTATCTTATTTCTCAGTTTCCTTGACAATATAGACTAATTGGAAGCAAATTGAAGTTGTTTTTTCCCTATATCGATGCCCAAATTTGCATATATGGAAGTTTTAGTTGTTGATTTGTTATTTTTTAGTAGATCCAAGGAGAAATTAATTTTTTGGTGTTATTTACAAATATTTGAGTGATTTTGATCTGCCGGTGAGCATATTTTCCTAGATCTACGAGTTTTGGGGTAGATTTATTATAAATCTGCAATATTTTCATCATATTACTCTGTTCTTGTGTTATTTTTAACCTTCACCTATGGCATATTTACCCAAGATTATGCTAGAAGGGAATCGTAGGTTCACATGCAAGAACTAAAACACATGGAAGCAATGGATGCTGACCATTGTTTAGTACAAGAGCATGGAAAATATTGTCCTTGGTAAACTTACCTGACCTATAGTTGTAGGTAAAGACTAGTATAAGTTTGATGAGAAATATAGAGAAGTTGTGATATTGATTATGGTGTCTGTGAAAGATGAGATGCTTATAGAGGTCCATGCAAGTGAGACTTTATTAGCAATTTGGAAACATATGAAATATTTGCATGAGATGTCGTACAAGGACAAAGCCTTCTTCCTGAAGAACATGTTATTTTCAATGATGATGATGGATGAGCACTTGCTCAAGATCAAATATATCCGAGAATAGTTGAAGGTCATTGGTTGGGAGAGGGAGGAAAAATACGTGGTGGTAATCACATTGAAAATTTTACCACGTGATTACGAGCAGTTTATTGATACCCTGGACATCACGTCTATGAATTTTGACCTAAAGTTTGACGAGATTTTCAATAATATCTTACAACAGGGAAGATGGAAGAAATAGTTCAGTAGTAGCAGTGCGACAAAGGGTTTTGAGTAAGCCCTTGTTTCCAAATTAAAGGGAAAAGGAAATGGGACAAGAAGAAAGGATCGAGTAGCGATGAGGACATCACAAAGGATCATAAGACCATTAAATGCCATTATTGAGGCAAGGAGGGCCATATGAAGAAGCACTGAATAAAGAGGTTGGATGACCAAAAACCCAACCAGGGAGGGCCTTACTAGTGGGCTCATGTCACAAATCATAAATAGGAGGAGTTATCCTTCTATTCTTTTATGGCCATGACACAAGTAGATCAGCCTAGGTCATCTACTTGGTTCATTGATTTAGGTGAATCACATCATTTCACCAATAGGAAGGACCAGTTGACATAGTACACACCTTGTTCTTCCAAGGATTCAATGATCTTTGGTGGTGGTGAGTATCCAATCATTGGAAAAAGAAATTTGCATATTTCCTTTGGAGGAAAAATGTTAATCTTCCTCAATGTATAATAGGTGCCAGGTATGGATCTTAATATGCTTTTAGTTAGTTAGATTATGCAACACAAACCCCAACTAGGTGTCAACTTTAGCAATCACGACTGCTACAAAGTTGATAAGGAGACCAAGAAGATTGTTTCTCTTTATGTCAAGGACCACATATTTTTCATATTGGTTGATATTGGACAGGTCAAAGAGCATGCAATAATAGCCAGGAGGGCATCATATATTAGTACACTATGGCACTAGAGGTATGGGCACCTCAACTTGACCTACCTCTCTTAGTTGACACACGACAATGTGGTATATGGACTTCTGAGCATTTAGTAGTAGATACAAGGAGTTTGTGGAGCTTTCTAGGTATGGAAGAAGCACATAGCACCATTTGATTAAGGATACACATGAAGAGCACAATGAATCCTTCAACTAGTTCATGTGAACATTTTTGGACCAATGAACAAGACATCAATTATCGGTGCCAGGTATTTCCTCCTGTTTGTTGATGATTATAGTAGGAAAATGTTGGTGTATTTTTTGAAATTGAAATCTGAAGTGTTTAATGAATTTCAAAAGTTTAATGTCGTAGTAGAAAAAGAGTCAGGTTGTCACATTACCTCTCTTAAGTCTGATAATGGTGGCGAATTCTATTCCAAAGAATTTAATAACATTTTTTTATCAAACATGGGATCAAAATAGAATTCACTACACCTTACACTCCCTAACAAAATGGAGTGGTTGAAAGGAAGAACCACACTATCATAGAGATGGTGAGGTGTATGTTGCAGAATAGGTGTGTTCCAAATAGGTTTTGAGATGAGGTTGTGTTCACAACAATATACTTGCTGAATAAATCTCCAATGATGGCGGTGAACCAGAAGACCCGTGAGGAAGCATGGTCTAGAATAAATCCCAAATTCAACCATCTTAAAGTCTTTGGTTCTACTTCCTACGCTTGGATTCTAGATGAAAAGAGAACCAAGTTAGATCCAAAGAGAAAAAATATGATGATCACAGGGTACAACAACAATCATAAAGCCTACCGGTTGGTTGATATTGAGACCAATAAGGTCATATTTAGTAGAGATGTTGTTGTTGATGAGCAAGTTAGACCTTTCCAACAATTCTCTCGGATTCAAAATTATTGAGCAACCAATGGTGGATAAGGATTCATGTGTCTAGCTTCAGAAAGATCCACCTGAATGGTGGGGGAGATTATGAGCATGATGAGTCTTCTAGGACAGTAATTTTTTATGTAGATGGCATGAATCATCATTCAGATGACATAGATATAGGTGAAGATGATGATAATACCACAAAGAGACCGAAGTGGTGGTACATCACCATTGGATATGTTCAGATAGGTGAAATGATCGAGGGTCAATCATCGAGAGGAAAGAGAAAACATAAATCAAACACAATCAACTTTGCTTTGATGGCCAATGTTCAGGAAATCTATGAACCACAATTTTTTTAGGAGGTGAAGGGGAGATCTAAATGGGAAAATGCCATGGCAACCAAACATGAGAGTTTGATGAAAAATCAGAATTGGGAGCTCACAACTCTTCCATCAGGGAAGAAACCCATTAACTACAAATGGGTGTACAAGGTCAAGTACAAAGAAGATGGTACACTTGACAAGCACAAATCACAGTTGGTTGCAAAAGGGTTATGTCAACGATAAGGCATTGACTATGAGGAGACATTTTCTCCTACAACAAAGATGAGCGCTATCTGACTTGTTCTAACCATGGAAACATAGTTTGGTTGGAAGGTCCATCAGATGGACATGAAGAGTGCCTTCCTCAATGGCGATTTGTAGGAAGAGGTCCAAATGTATCAACCACATGGTTTTCAGGTTTAAGGGAAGGAGCATCTGGTTTGTAGACTGAAGAAAGTTCTATATGGTCTCAAGCAGGCATCCAAGGCATGGTACATCAATATTGATAGATACTTGGATGAACAGGGGTTCCAAGAAAGTACTTGGGATTCCAATATGTATTCCAAAAGAGTTGGTATTGATATCATTATTATAGGTAGTGAGGAAAGTGATATAAAATAGATCAAATCCAATATGAGAAAAAAATTTGACATGGCTGTTTTAGGACTCCTACACTATTTTCTAAGTGTATAAGTTTGGAAAACATGCAACAACATTTTTGTCTCACGGACAAAATATGCTAGGAGTTTGTGTGACTGGTTCATAATGATAGATTGAAAAATCTCATCTACACGGATGGAGAAAGGGTTGAAACTTTCAACCAAGACTAACTCTAAGGTAGTTAATGAGCCAATATATAGGCAACTAGTGGGTAGCTCGATATATCTTACAACCACTAGACCTTATTTGAGTTTCATTGTGAGCTTCATTTCCAGATTCATGATAGCGCCCAAGGTAGAACACTGGACTACAATGAAGCGAGTGTTGAGATATGTGAAAGGGACACTGTCACACTTGACTTTAGGATTATGTACAACATAAGCAAATACCCTTGGTTGTGTGGGTATACAAATTCAGATTGGGTAGGTTTTGTCGATGATAGAAAATTGACTTCTGAATATGTTTTCAATCTTGACATGGGTGTAGTCACATGGAATAGCAAGAAGCAACATGTAGTATCCCTTTCATCGATAGAAACAAAATATCAAGAAGCAGTGAAAGGAGAACGTGAGGCAGTTTGTATTAGGAGGATGCTTTCATATATGCAGATGCAACAAATGGAGCCAACACCTCTGTTATGTGACAATCAAGGGGTGATCAAATTTTCAAAGAATCCAGTCTTCAACGAGCTTACCAAACATGTTGAGGTACATTTCCACTTCATCAGACAACTTGTAGAGGATGGATCTATTGAGTTGAAATACTGTCCCACAGAGGACCAAATTGCAGATATTCTCACCAAGTCTTTGGGTCCAAACAAATATGTAAAATTTTTGGATAAGCTTGGTGTAGTTAGTAGATTGATCATTAATGGAGGGATTTAAAGTAAATATTACTTATAATGATCAATTAGATACCAAAATTAGGATTTAATAAATTCAACTTGACTTTATATTATTTTATAATTTTATTTCTTATTCCACTTTATTGTCTTTCTCGATCTATTCCGCATTCATAAAGTGGATTGAATCTACTTTATTTTAATCCTATATAAGAAAGATTTCACTTTCTAATTAAGTAATACAATATGGATAACTCTTTTGAGTTATCTTGGTTTTTTTATGAGCTTGATCTCCGTAATATGATATATAAGTAATACTCAAAAGAAACTATTGATTTAAATTCATTCTTGAATAAGTTACATGTGACTAAAACTAAGTGGGCTTAGTTCTAAATTATTATTCATTGCTCTAGAGGAGGTTAGAAAGTTATTTTCAAAGCTAGAAATTGGTGGTGTAATTAATAGTCCTTCATTTTAAGTGACTAAATAAGATTAGTGTCATGAGTGGCTCTTCTATTATAAACAATGTACCAAATTAAGGTAGATGAATAGTCCTTCGTAGAGCAATCATTATTAATGATCTATCCCCTCTTTCTTTAATTGGGTAGTAAATGGGTTGTTTGGCTCTATGTGCCCCAAGGATTATCCATTTCCCCCCAAAAAAGTAAAGATGCAAATGTGTGACATTATTATATGGTTATTTAGTAGTGCCTCAATTATGACTACATCATTTGTAATATTCATTCCAAGAATTGTGATAATTGTTTAGGCTCCTGGAGATTTTGATTCACTAACTACAATTGGTGTTTGACATATGTAACCTATAAATCATCATCATTGTGTTTAGAACATTTGAATGTCCCATGTTTAAAAAAAACAAGAAAACTTTCGAGACTTAGTTGTTAGTTGTTGTTGCTTAATCCACCCTCAAAGTGTCGCTCTTGCTTGCATTACAACCAATATAAATAAGATAAATTAGAGTAGATGTACTTAAGGAAAGTTAATCAAAGAGGTTTTGAACTTGATTTGTATTTTCCAACATCCCTTAGTTCTACATTATTGTACAATTAATTACTAAAATTTTGTATCTCTTCATTTTCAACATCATTGGTAACTATCTCAATTTGGGTCTTCTAGTGTTCTCTCTAGAATCTATAATCATAGAATTATTCAAGAATTATATTCATTCCAAGAATTGTGATAATTGTTTAGGCTCCTCAAGATTTTGATTCACTAACTACAATTGGTGTTTAACATATGTAACTTATAAATCATCATCATTGCGTTTAGAACATTTCAATGTCCCATGTTTAAGGAAAACAAGAAAACTTTCAAGACTTAGTTGTTAGTTGTTGTTGCTTAATCCACCCTCAAAGTGTTTCTCTTGCTTGTATTACAACCAATATAAATAATATAAATTAGAGTATATGTACTTAAGGAAAGTTAATCAAAGAGGTTTTGAACTTGATTTGTATTTTCCAACATCCCTTGGTTCTACATTATTGTACAAATAATTACTAAAATTTTGCATCTCTTCATTTTCAACATCATTGGTAACTATCTCAAATTGGGTCTTCTAGTTTTCTCTCTAGAATCTATAATCATAGAATTATTCAAGTAGGAAAATTAATAAGTGACTTGCACTTGTATTTGAGTTCCATTATTTCAAACCAACAAGAAAATGTTTAAGCACTAATATAACTTATTGTTAAATGTGCAATACTACAAAACAATGTAGATAATTGCTTGTTAGGGGACTTGAACTTATCTTATATAACACATTAAACATAATATATAATATGAATACAACACTTTAAACAATGTTTTGAGGATTTATTGGAACCGTTTAATGCTCACATTTTTCTAATTCAAAAACAAGGTCACATTGCTAGTGGGAGAGAAACCAAAACTTTTCATTAAATCTTATGTACTATGCACCCTTCACGACATTTATATAAAATAGATGTCATCTAACAATATTTGGAAATATGGTCAACCAAATCAATTGCTATGAAATTACTCAAGATGAATTTTTGTATCCAATACATTATTTATCTCTCATGGCTATCTATCTAAGTAGATTGGACTCCACTAATTAGCACAATGTTATGCAATGCCATTGATCCTAACTACTCAAGTTGGGACTTCGACAAGAAAATGTTGTTGAGAAAATTCTTGACATCCCCATGCGTAAAGTCGAATGCTACAAATCTCTCCATAATTTCCTGCATGTCATGAAGTGGACCCAAATAGAATTGAATTAGTGAAAGATGTTCTCAAAACTTATATATGGTTGTCATGAGAAGTACAAGTTTGAAATTTTGTAGAAAAAACATTAACTATGTGTTGTTGACCATCAGTTTCACACCTTATATTGCCCATCTTTAGAAGACATGCTTTCATTATGGAAGCGATCAAAAGGCTTCTTATCATTATTCACTCTCAAAATATAGGTTGCGCGTTCAAGAATCTCATAAGAGACTCCTGCATATATTAATCATTAATGACATGTATTGCAACAAAAAATACACTATAATAATGTTCACACAAAAGATTATAAAACTTAAAAATAAAAGACAAAACACTCCTCAAATAAGTTTTAAACTCTATTTCAACATTTTCAACCATTAATTATATAATATAATCAATCCATTTGTAGCTTGTTGCTACCATGACAAGAAGTGGTACAAATATTTTAAAATAAATCAACTAAACCTTTCTATTTTCTTAATGTAATTCATACACATTATTAAAAACATGAAGAACTTTGTAATGTTAGGTTCTAACCAGCAAGTTTCGCACAATGTAATCCTGCAAAGGACACCATAAGAAACTAAAAATTACTTTCCAAATAAACAAGATTTTTTTTTTTTATGTATAAAACAATTAAGTTAATTTTGTAGATTAATATTGATTAGTTAATAAACCTCATCTACAGGTGACAACAATATGCGCACATATAGTGATGAATCACATTCTATTTCATATAATATGTTTTGTTCCGTATGTACATCAATGCAAGAAAGAGTATCCAAGAATTAAATGGCAATTTATGTGCTAAAGGTGCATGTTCATTGAACTTAAAAGTTAACAACAATATTTGATAATGTTTTAACAATGAACTATATAGTTCAATTCTCTAAATTGAAACACAAACACACAAAAAAATTGATATGGTTATAATGGTTAGGGTGCAATGCACGTGTTCTTAATCAACTACAATATTTTAGATTCTCAAATCATGCAATGTAGGCATAGTGGATGGTCCATTTGACATAAGAAAAACCATATGGCCAACTTGTAAACATTAGAATGAAGATCCTATTTCCAAGGTCATTATTATATGTGCATAGTTTCACACTATAAGATAATACCTACACTAGTTGAGTCTACATAACTCCACTCCCACCATATAACCAACAAGACATGATGACCATATTTAGAGCCACATAACCCCTTACATAGGAGATGATATACTTGTAACACAACACATGTGATTTATTCTAAGAGTTCTATAATCACTACACATTGAGTATATTTCACAAAAATCTGAAAGTGATATCAATATAAACAAGCATATTCTTCTCCTTAAGTCCAAAGGGGCATTACAGAGGATGAAGGTTTCCATATACTTGATCCTTATGTCCCATGAGTCTTGCAAACAATCACAATATATAAAAATAGCTATTATCTCATTAACAATCCTAATATATCTTACATGCGATGACAATAGATACCTAGTATTGAGCTATATCATACTTAGTCTTGAGGTCACTAGTTAGGATCCTACCAACCTAAAGTCTCCTCACTATACTAGATGAATAATCATGAGTCCAAGGAACACATAATAATATCTAGGCCAAAACCCTAAGATATATTAGGCCAAAAAATTGGTCATCAATGCTCTTTGGAATATATTTACCAATTGCCTCCCATAAACTTGGCCAAGTCAAAATAATCTCCCCGCCTCAATGATGTAAGATGCCTACTACATGACAATTGTTTTTTGAGTTTATACCAATATATAATGCATATACAAGAAATGCATGAAATATATCAACAACCAATGCAAAATATGTTTTTCCCTCATCTCATTTGGAAATTAAAGTGACAACCAACAAGTTGTTGGTGTATTCATGGCTTGGCTCTACATTGTGGTCCCTTGGTGATCATTAAAGTCATTTACGACTCACACTTAGTGGGTGGTTATAGGCCACATTGGTTGTTAGTGGTTGGCATTAATGGTCCGACATATCTAGTGCTATGAGGTGTTCATGTGATCATTGTGTGCTTTTCCATCATATCATTTGTAAATTAAGGTGAAAACGAACAAGTTTTGGGTGTAATGGTGGTTAAGCTTATTTTTGTGGTCCCTTAGTGGCCATTCAAATAATTTATGATTCACCCTTAGTGAGCGGTTATATCCTACATTTGTGGTTAGTGGGTGTCCTTAATGGTCCCATATTTCAAAGGTTAGTGGATAGCTAATATAAACACTACACCTATTCATACAAAGCTTTTCCTCAATTTTAAAGGATCAAGCAACTTATCTAAATGTGATTCGTTGATTTATTTGGGTATTAAGGGTATCCACCTTTTCTTGTGTTCTAGATTGTTCATGTGATCATTTGGTGTAGATTATATCTTCATAATGATGTGTATGCGTTCAACATTATGTTGTAGAGAAGTAAGTAACTTCATTACAAAGTTGAGTGTTAGATTCTTGTGAGTGATCAACTTGGTCTCAAAGCTACAGAATGGTATCATGTTGAATGGAATGATTATTATGCATCTATTTTTGCAATTATTCTTGTGCTTATTTCCATTCCAAAGAATTTTTCTAATACAATTGTTGATTATAAATATATAAGAAAAAATAAGTTCTTGACATTTTTTATGCCACTTCTTCTCACTCTTTGTTGTCTACTTATGAGCAATGTTCCCTTGAGTTCAGGAAGCATACTAAGGACTTTGGTTCCAAATTGTTTCTTTAGATGGATTATACTAGTGGTGGACTTGGTATGCATGGACATATAATTCCCAATCCTATTATGCCTAAGATGAAGCTAGTGCAACATGGCATTAGTTGTTTTGAGACTTCATCACTAAATGCAAGTCCTCCAATTTTGTTTCATTGGAACTGGATCTTGCACCCTTTAATGATTTGTCCACCACAACTATGCTAGAAATTGAATTCAATATTAGTTTTCCTAAACCAAATCCTACATCATTTGTTTAGCATGCAACAACTTTTTCACCATCGACATATTAGTTGTATAGCCATACTAATAATTGTAATAAGAGGCATTCTCGCTTTTCATCTAGGTATTGAAATTCCTATTGGTATGTTAGTAGTTCTTACAAATCTTTAGTTGAGAAGCATAAATGACAAATTGTCGATCAAATCCAACTATTAGGACCCATTTTGGTTGTATTGGTTATTGGTCATGATGACACTTGAGCACTTATTTGAGGAATTTATATCAACTTGTTTTGTCTGATGTATGACCATATAGTCCTCATTGATCTATTTGATTGACTCACCATAACAACATTCTCCATTTGATAGCTCTTTGATGGAAACTTCTTTCTTCATGTGTGCACGGGTATGAAGGGAAGACTAATATATGGCATTTGGAGTACTTGGCCTCCATGAGCACATGGTTAGGTTCTTTGTTTGATTGCTCGGAGTAATCTTATTGATCTTCGACACTCTTTATTTACTAGCATATTCATCAGACCGCTCTTAGCTTCCTTGTGCTCTTTTCCATCATATATTCCATTTATTTGGAGATTGTTCTTTGACAAAATTGTTGAATTTAAGTTTCTTTGTATTTGTTTCATCGATTCCTAAGAGATTTGTATGAAGGTTATTTTTTGGAGGTTACACTTTTCAAGTAAGACTCTCATTTTCTTCAATAGTTCTTAAGAGGTTTGTGTGAATATTTTTTGCAGGCTACATCTTTATAGATTAACCCTACATTCATAGTTGTTTCTACACATTGTGATGGTTGGGATGTTGTTAGCATTGGTGACTATTTTATTCCCTCCCCATTTAAACATGAATGAGGGATTATGGTAATGTTTATTTGGCCAACCAACATTTTTATCACATCTTTCCCAAGTAAGTATTGAGGTGGGGATGTTTATATGTAATATTTTCTTGGTCAAATACATGATTGTTCCACCTTTTCCTTCTTTATCCTCAATTCAATATTAAGGGGGATGTTGGTGTCTTGGTCATTAAACTTGACTTTATGGTTCTGTTACCCCCCCCCATCTTAGGTATAACTAAGGAGATGATGTCTCAAGGCCCTTAGGTTGCAGACATGGAGTACCAAGAGGCATATGAGCAGGCATAGGCCCCTATCTTACCACACATCATCATTTGATTGATGATATCAACGTCCGCCACACCAACCTGACTCACAGAGGACATCAAGTCTTGCTCCATGAGGTAACAAGTCTGGTGTCGTGGTAAGTGTCATTTTAATAATTGAAGCATTTGAACACGTTGCAAAGGGTCCTTTCTTGATTTTGAAAACGTTTGCTTGGAAATTATTCCTTTTTCCTCATTTCACCTTGGTGGTTGACATGTTTTCCTAGTAA
>CBVK0103439557.1:0-11117 GCA_900067695.1 Picea abies | reverse complement strand
TAACTTCCATACTAGTCAATTGAACTATAAGGGTATTAAAGGTATTTAAATGGTCAACAACTTTTGTACCTTATTTCATCCGCAAACTATACAACTGTTTCTTCAAGTAGATTTTGTTCGTCAAGGACTTCGTCATATATAGACTTTTCAACTTTCTCCATAAGCCTGATGTTGTATCCTCGCCTACGATATTAAACAAAACCTTATCCACCAGACATAAACGAATGGATCTAAGAGCTTTCGCATCCAGATCTTTCCATTCCTCATTCGTCATGGTTGTTGGTTTCTTTGAATTTCCTGCCAATTCTTTTTGCAACCCTTATTGCACTAGTAAATCCCGCATATTGAGCTTCCAGAGCTCAAAGTTGCTTTTACCGTTGAACTTTTCAACTTCAAACTTCTAACTCTATATCTTAGCCATTAACACAAAAAATCTCCCAATACCCACTCCTTATAAAACCCTTTTAAATGTGAAAAAATAATAAATAAAATTAAATGTGGATCTTTAATTAAAATTAAAAAGATTAAATAATAACCACACAAGATTTAAAATAATAAAAAATTTATATATTTCATAAACCTTTTATATCCTCTTCAACCTAACATTCATGTGATCCACCTCACATAAAGGTACTCCATTAAATACTTTATTTTATCCTTTCTTTCCACTTTCATAAAAACAAAAAACATACCTTAAACTTTTCTTATTGAAAATCATACGAATATTTTAAAGAGGATCGACGCTCCATCATAATGGGTGGGGGAGCGCTAGTTTCCAAGTTCAGCGCTCCCTTAGGGTTCATGGGAGCGCTAACGCTCCTTTAATGTGGATGGGAGCGCCGACACTATGTGGTGTATGATATGATTTAGTGAAATTTTAATTTTATAAGTGTGAGAGATGCGCTTTTAATATTGTCTGAGGAGTGTTGATGACTTTCTATTCAATTTTTATCTGCGGTGTATCACGGATCTTGATTCATGGATCTCCAACGCATTAGCTTTGATAGCACTTGTTAGAATTGTCAATGCCGAAAACACAATTCATATATGATAATTTACAATCACATAGATAAGAAACAAAAGGATTTCACGTGGTTCACCCAAACGTTGGTCTACATCCACCAAGCATAGGTATCGATTGTCTTATTATTCAGATCATGGAGATTACAATAGACTAGCAAGTTCTCACTCTGTCTCCCTCTTTGCCTCTACGGGCTTACATTTATTTATATACATTTACAAGAAACTGATTATTAAATGCAATCCCTATCGATATTCTAACTTGATCTATTTAGTTGTAACCAACACAGAATAATAAGATCCTAATCCATCATTAGAAGAGTTCATTGTCACCAAATCCCAACACAACACACCCAAACAATGATGTCCAAAAAAAATTCATATAGCTCCCTCTATTCCAATATCTAAGGGACACAAATTAATTTCTTGATGTAAAGACCCACAGAAAATTCATTGATGCACAATTTCATCTTAAAAAGTAATAAAGTAATTCTAAATTTCATCTTAAAATAAAGAATAAAACAATTTTAAACTTCATCTTTAAAACTAAAAATAAATAATTTTCCAAAATAATAATAATAAATTAAAATTAAAATAAAGACCAAAGTTTAAACAAATTTATATCAATTTAAAGTAATTCTAAATTTCATCTTAAAACAAAGAATAAAGCAATTTTAAACTTCATCTTTAAAACTAAGAATAAAATAGTTTTCCAAAATAATAATAATAAATTCAAATGAATACCAAAGTTTAAACAAACTTGTATCAACTAATATGATAAATATAATTTTGAAATAAAATTCAACATTTTTTTTTAAATAAAAGAGTACAAAAATTATACTCACATGAGATAAAATTTAACATTAAAAATAAATTTAAATTTAAATTAAATCAAATTTAAATAAAGTTAGATACTGATCATTTAACATATTAAATTAAAATATATATATATATATATATATATATATATATATATATATATATATATATAATTTTGAAGTTATTAAAAAAATATTATAAAAAAGGTTAATTTTTTATGATTTTGAATGGTATTATTATTAAATTTTTTAGATTAACACCTCTTTCCAACATAATTTTACAATAGGAGAGGTAGGTTCACAAGGGGTACTTTACGATCCTAGAGGAAATCTAGAAATAAACTATTATTAGAATATTGACATCACCTCTCATAAGAATGTTGAAGCATATGTGGTATATAAGGGATCCAATTTGTAAAGGAGAGGCATATCACCAACTTGAATATTTTCGGAGATGATACTTTGTGTTACGTTTCTCGCTGAAAGACACATGATTGAAAAAATTGATTTAATGTATAAGGAACTCCTTGTTCGGTCTTAAGGTTCAATTCTATCATATCTATCATCACCATAACTCAAAAGTAGATGCAATAGTGAACAGATCCATCATCTTGGCCCCTAGTCTTATGGGGGTTGAAGGAGTAGAGCGTATAATTAACCCTTTGTAACTATGATGTTACTTATGGGTAGGGCCCACCTTGAATGCATGGAATTATCCCTTCTTCTATGTGGCGGTAGCATGCATATTCTACTTCATGATCATGTTGGGAAGTTCATTCACAGGATCAATATTGGCTCGTGGGTGGTATCACCGCAACTAGAAGATCGTACACTCCTAGTCTATTTTTGTTCCCAAATCGTTGGATACATCTTTGGAGAGGGGTACTGCAATTATGTGAGTTTGTGCATCAAAAGATAAAGTAAAGTTTTGTTGGACAAATTTGGGAGGAGACGTCATTCAAATCCTGATTTCACATGGCCACCTTGTGGGACGTTATTTGGATATGGATTCGACGGTACAAAGTTCTTGTATTACTCATTCAGGTCTTGATTATCTTTCTATTAATGAAGGAGGTGAAGTTTCATTGGGTACTTTGTGTCATGGCTTTCTGAAGGTCAGTTCGAGGGATTTTTTTGGTGTGCATTTCCTTTAGCCTAACTCTGTTGGGTAGTCAGCTCTTGGTAGCTTCCTTTGTGCATCGTGATTTAGGTGTCATTGTTCTCCCCAATCTGGTGATTGTTTCTAATAAATCCTTGCATGAAGTAAACAAGCCTTTACGAGAATCTATACAAAGAGAGCCTGCATTTGCATTCTTAGGTGTTTTGCATGCTCATTTGTTGGTTGATTTAGGAAATTGGAGAGATATGGACCCAAAGATCAATGGTTGGAAGGACACAGAGAACATGGAAGTATTTGAGTTTGAGGAGAGACATCGACTGGTTATTCGGGTCAATTCTCTCAGCTCAACTCTTACTTTTTCTTTGGATACTTTGGTTTGGCATAGAACAATGATTGACCAGCTACACGACGAAGTGGACACTTTGAGAAGTCAACATGAATCATTGAAACATCAGTTGGAACAAAGGGATGCAACTTATGGTATTTCTCTCCTTGGCGAGACATTAGATGGCATGCCAACTTCATAGTCAGCGCATATTCCATAATTAAATGTTCCAACGGAACCTTCTAAGGACATGGACAAGTTAGACAATGACAGTGGATAGATTTAAACTACAATCCTTTGAGTATGTACTTTTTTTTTTACTTTGTATAAACAATATCTTTTACTGAATATATTCAATACATGATAGTAGCAGTATTAGATTATGGATAAGGTATCTGATTCTCATTTTTTACTAAGTGGTTTAGACCACACTTTTTTTTAATGAATTAAATCTACTAGAATCTCTGAAAAAATAAAAAAATAAAACATGATTTTACAATGTTAACGAATAATATATACAATTTCATTGATCCAAAATAATTCATAGTGGATTTCAAACCAAAAAAAATCATATTTCAAATACCATATGATAAATAATTATACGTGTATGAGGGTGCTAGGGATGCAAGGGGCATATGAGTCTAGACCAAACTACCAGTGTCTACAAACTAATGATATAGGAGGCGGTTTTAGTAAATAGCATGCTATATTTCTCGCTTGTAAATGTACATAGGATGAGGGTGATGAATGTGGTATTTAATTCACCATCATGGTAGGTAAAAGTTACTTCATTAACTTGCACCACCATTTCGTCATGATTTCGACTGGGGGTGGGGGTGTCCAAGCTGGCTGGCGGATCCCTTGCTGTGGAGAGATAGCACATATCATTGACATTATTATTCTTAGTGGGGTTTCCTCACCTATGTGGTTCTCGATATGATAAAGATAGGGTTCGAGATCCACCATCGCGGCTACTCTACACCATGGACGAAGTAGGACATGGATGAGGTGTATGAGGATATCCTCTTGCAACTTAATGAAGTAATGATGCAATTCAGGGAGATCATCTTTAGGCTTCCCACACACTCTCAATAGTTTTTTGTTTCTCTACATGGAGACCCTAATCATCTGAATCGTGAGCAACTTCTAGGGGTAGGAGACATTTCCATATGTTTATAAATTTTACTATCTTACATATATTCCATAGAAAATATTATTTTGATTGAAAAAGAAAATTAGGTATCTAGATTGATTATATTGCATCCAAATTTTTTCTTTAATATAAAATTTATTTTTGGATAGATAGTTTATATCACGGTTGTTGGTATGGTTTTGCTAGAGTACAATGAATTTTGATCCATATAATTTCTCCTTACTATGATTAATAAAAATAGAACTTATGCTTCAAAAGGATGGTAAATAATAAGTTTATTTAAAATTTATCTTTATGATGAATTATGTGTAAATTTTTTATTAAAAATTGTATGTGATTATTTAAAAAAATAAAGTTTTATATAATTATTTTATGGTAAATAATAAGTTTATTTAAAATTTATCTTTATAATAATTATGTATTAATAATTATGTGTAAATTTTTTATTAAAAAATTAATATGATTATTTAAAAAAATAAAGTTTTATATCATTATTTTAATAAAAAAAAGTTTTGATTTGAAAAAAATAAAAACATTAACTATAAATTTATTTCTTTTTTTTTTTAGAGGTTAATGATAATAAAAATTACTTCCATATTTTTTAACCAATTTAAAAAAAAAAAAAAACACTAAAATAAAATAAATAATTTTTTTTTTTAATAAATTATACTTAAAAATATAAAAACTAAAATAAACTTTTGATTTTGGATAAACAATACTTTTATAATCTGATAATAAAAATTACTTCCATATTTTTTAACCAATTTAAAAAAAAAAAAAAACACTAAAATAAAATAAATAATTTTTTTTTTTAATAAATTATACTTAAAAATATAAAAACTAAAATAAACTTTTGATTTTGGATAAACAATACTTTTATAATCGTAAATTGAAACAAAAAATAGTTTTTATCTTAGTGAGAACTAATGATGATCTTTTTGTCTTATTTTGTTTTTTTAATTAGACTTTCCTCTTTTCTTCGATTATCTCTTTATACTTTATTTAAAACATATTTACAACATAAAATATTTAAATTTAATTTGTTTACAAATAATATTATTATATGAAAGGTTCATATTCATTTTCATATTACAATTAAAAAAAACACATTTAACACATTTTTATAATAAAAATTTTAATATTATTAGAAAAACTATACGATAATGCTTTTAATGAACTCTTAAAATTTTACAAGATAAATAAATACAAATCCCTAATCAAAAAGAAAAAAAAAGATATTGTATCAATAGAAAACAAGAGAAGTTTCTGTGCCTTTGTAAGATAGATATTAAGTAATTTTAGAGGTACATTTTGACTTGTAAAATAAAATAAAATAATATAATTCCCTTGAGAGATTGTAATTCCTACCTTAAAAATATTTATGAATCCCCTAATGTCATAGACAACATTTCCTACCTTAAAAATATTTATGAATCCCCTAATGTCATAGACAACATTCAAATCATTTCTACAGAGGAAGAAGGTTTTTCATTATATGACATAGAGTTCAATGTTAAACAACTTGCAAAATGGAAAGCTAAGGACATCGAAGGATAACTAGAAGAAATATTAAAAATTGGAGGGTCTATCCTCATCCCTCACATCCTTAAGCTCTTCAATTTAGTAGTCAAGAAGGGATTTCCTAAACCCTGGACTTGAACCCTCATTATACCTAATTTTAAAAGTGTGGATAAATATAATATCTCTAACTATAGGAACATGATAATAAACCCTTTAAAAGCTATAATTAAACTATGGACCACCTTGTTACATTGAAGATCATTCAAGAGGAGTGTCACAATAATAAACCAATCTCCTATGTTGTTTTGTTAACTCTATAAAATATTTTCACACAACCTAGGACTAACCTTTGGAATAGGTTAGAAGAGCTAAAAGTTCATTTGAAGTTGAGATCTATTGTGATAAGGTTGTACAAGAATGTTATTACCAAGTTTAGGAACACTAAGTGCATATCAAAATCAATTAATTGTAATATAGGACTTCATAAAAGTTGTTCCATATCCCATCCCTTTTTGGCATATATATTGACAAGTTAGAAAGATGTTTGGAATAAGTAGGTTGTGTTGGCTTGCTTCTCACTGTTATAGTCATCATCCTTCTTCTTTACATAGATGATATTTCTCTTATGGTAAGGACTCTCTATAATCTCGAAAAAGAAACTAAAAATCCTCAAGGATTTCTGCTCTAGTATGGGTATGATTGTTAACACTAAAAAAATGAAGGTTATGCTAACTAAATACAAAAAGATCACTTCCGCCGATTTTTGTGTATGAGAACAACTTGGAGGAACTGGATTCATACAAATATATCCTAATTTGTCTTCACCAGAAGCTTCATTGGAATTACAACATTGATAAAATGATAAATGGATAGTGGAAATGGTATTATGGATTGGAAAATAGTTGTAAGTCATTGGATCTTTCACTATGGGATAAGAAGAAACGTATCTTTGTTAATCTCATCACTCATGTTCTATTATATGGATGTGAAACATGAGGCTGTAAAATCATTGGAAAATCATGGAGAAAGATAGAGCAAATAGAAAAGTGTTTTATATCGTAAAATATCAAAATTAAATGAAATACACTCAATCCCATCCTCCTCATAGAAATGAGTCTTTCCCGCATTGGGAGCATGACTATGACTAGGTACCTAATGTACAAGAACAAGATAAATAATATGGAATACAATAGGCTTCCTAATTATGCTTCAAAATCCAGTGAAAACAACATGTGGCTCAAATTGGGGTAGCATTTAAAGATGCCAAGTCTTGGCTAAATTGATGGGGAATAAGGAAGAAGTTACTCTACAAAATAATGATAAAACTAAAAGTGTTATTACGTCTAATTCTAAGGATAAATTGTGGTGCGCTACAAATACTAGGGAAAACCCTCTTACAAGATCAACATGTCACTTACGGAAATTGAAACTGGGTGGAGAGGATAACAATCGTTCCTCCCAACCACTTGAGCTAAATCCAATTGACTACATGATAAATAATTATAAAGAAAAACAAAATTAAGATACTACAAGGAAGTGATCAACACTAATCTATAAGATCAAAAGTATCTTTTTGTTTCGGCTATTGTAAAGAAGAAAATCAAGATTTCTTACATAAGAATAAATCCTCACTAGCTCCATAGTGAAATAGGGTGTTGGACAATTCCTAAAATATCATGGATTGAAAAAAATTGTCATCTTTGTGACACTAAGAGGGTTGAATATGAAAAACACTTTCTCTCATCTTTGTGACACTAAGAGGGTTGAATATGAAAAACACTTTCTCTTAAAATGACTTGCGTACACCCGCATTAAATCATACTTTCAAAATATTCATTACAATAATGACCTTTGTAACCTTTTAACTCTTCAAAACTATGGTGATTTAGAAACGTTTCTCTTAAATATTTTTGAGTATATAAACAAAACTCTAAATAAGAATAGGTAATTCCTTATCTTTCTTAAGGTTCAATTAACCAAATTTAATCTTGGTAAATGTTAATCATCAAACATAAAAAAAAACGTATAATAACCAATGGAAAACAAAATATAAGTTCAATCTAATTAAATCAAAAAGTAGAATTTATCATGGGGTTCACTATAAATCTTTGAGACCATAAGGACCCATAAAATGGTCAATCCCTATGTTGATAATTTTATTAGTAATATTAACCACGATGTGGATCTCTATTCTGAATTAGGAAAAATAGATGTTACTAAAAGCGACAAGATCCTCTCCTTCATCCCATAGTTGGTAAAACTATAGGAAACGACAAGATCCTCTCCTTCATCCCATAGTTGGTAAAACTATAGGAAAACTCTAAGATCACTTAACGAGTAACCGAGGAAGACATTCTAGATGTAATCTATCAGTTTGAATGTGAGAACGCACTAGGGCTAGATGGGTTTTTAGTTCACTTTTATAAAACAATTAGCCTATAATAAAATTTGATTTGATCACAATGATCCAATATGTCCAAAAATCGTCCAGAATGGAGGGATCAACAAAATCTTCCTTTCTATCCTTAATTCCAAAGGAGAGGAGCAACATGTCCATCTCTAGGTTTAGGCCCATATCTCTTTGTAACATCTCTTAGAAAATAATTTCTAAAATCATAACCAACATACTTTAAACAATCCTTTCAAAGCTCATTTCTCCTAATCAAGGGGGGTTTGTGGCCAAACAATCCTTTCAAAGCTCATTTCTCCTAATCAAGGGGGGTTTGTGGCCAAAAGACAAATTTGGGATAATATAGTGTTGGTGCAAGGATCAATGCACCCCAGAAAACTCATGGGAGAGAAAGGTATGGTCATTAGAATAGACATGGAAAATGCATTTTATAGATTTCATCATATCTTCCTTTTGGTAGTCTTCCATAAATTTGGCTTTATCCCAGTATTAATTTAGTGGATTGAAGCTTGTATCAACACCCCATGGATCACTCCCTTGATAAATGTCTACCCAACCAACTTCTTTAAAGATTCCATAGGTCTTAGGAAAGGGTGTTTTCTCTCCCTATTCTCTACATTCTAATGGCATAAGGGCTTAGTCAAAGACTATAAAAGGAGAGGAGGGTTGGAAGTAGTCTAGGTCTCAAAATTGTTCAAGGTATCAAGATTGTAAACCAATCCCAATTTATGGATCACATTATCCTATTGGGAGGTGCCTCTTTGATCGCAGTCGCATGCTTCAAGGAAAAATTAGATAAATTCAAAGAATCCTTTGGCAAACTATTGAATAATAATAAATGCCACCTATACGCCTGGAATGCAAGTGCTTTCTCTATTGATTTGATTTCCAATGTGCTCCAATTCTCCTTTTTGTTGAAATAGAGGACCTTTAAATACTTGGGGATCTCCATTTGTCTTAATACCATCTCTTTGACAGATTGGTCCTCTATTCTCTCCAAAACCAAGGACAAATTTAATCTCTAGGGGGCACAGTGGTTGAACCCTATTAGGTGGATAATGTTGGTTAATGAAGTTCCATTATATCTCCCAATATTCCAATTCTCATCCCTTATAGCCCCAATCGAGATTAAAAATGAGATATCTCAAGAGATGTGAAAATTCATGTGGCAGGGAGGCAAGAAAAATACTAAAAGATTCCATCTGGTCAATTGGAATATAGGGAGGGACCCAAAATCTCATCGAAGTCTAGGAATAAAGGATACAATGTTGGAAAACAAAGCTTTGGGATCTAAAATGTTGTGGAGGTTGATTTTAGGAAAGTTTAGTTGACGGAAAAAATCTCTTATCTTCAATTTTTTTTTCTAGAGATCATCTTTGAAGTTTGGAAAATCCCCCCCTTACTCAGAATGGTTCCCATATTTGGAAGTTTCTTCATTCTTCAATTCCTCTCATTTGAAATAATATCACTTGGATTCTTGGAAACGATAGATAGATTAATGTGTGGCAATACAATATTATGGGATCGCCTAGACTCATTCAAGATATGGTCATCACCCCTCTTAGAGATTGGTTTCTATCTCAACAAAAAGCCACCATCCATGACATATCTAGTTGGTGAAATATCTCATGGATTTGGTTAGGATGGGACTTTGGGGAAATACTAGACAATCTTAAGGAGCTCGTTGGAACTTTGGTCTCAAATCTTCACGTGGAAGCTCCTAGCCACATAGAGGATCGGGATGAGAGAGGATGGGGTGATCACAGTTACACTATCAAAAAAGGATATGAATCCCTTCTTCTCGATTCCTTCCTACCAGGAAAATATAAATATTGGTCCAACATCTGGCACAAGGGCAATCTTCCAAAACTAAATATGTTCAGTTGTACCCTTGCTCATGGAAGGATCCTTACTAGTGAAAATCTATGTAAGAGAGGCATATTCAAGTGCTCCATATGTGTCTTATGTATTGAAAATTATGAATCCATCCTTGATTGTTTCCTGCAGTACACTTTTTTCAAAGAGGTTTGGAAACTAATCTTGCAATAAATAATTTCTAGTATACACTAGCCATAATTGGTTAGGAACCTTCTTGGGAAATGGCACATGTACTACATGATATTATTTTAGTATAATCCCATATTAAAACAACTTTGGATGGTCCTCCCTAAGTTTGTATGCTAGTAAGTTTGGTTAGAAATAAAAAAGAGTGTCTTCAAGGATGAAACCTCTCACCCTAGTGAGGTTGCAAGCAAACTAAGAGCCCAAATAATGAATTTATTAACTCTAGGAGACTTAATATTGACACCCCACATATTTTGGATCCACAAGAGAAAGAGTGGTTAGCCAAGTTTTTTCTCCAGATAAATTTTCAGTCATCAATTCACCCCATATTACACTGGCAAGTTCAACTTTCATAATCTACATTTCAGAGGTGGATTGCTTCTCATAATTCTCATATCCTTTGGTTCGTTGGTTCTTCCAAAGGAAATCCTGAGGTGGTAGGAGAGGGAGGGGATATTATTGTCTCGAGGGGAAATATCAAGCTCAAATTAGCTTGGAGCCTTGGTTGAGCCTCTAATCATCAAGCTTAGGATTATGCATTACTGCAAGGCATTCAATTAGACAAAGTGAATCATATTTAGAATCTTGTCATACTTGGTGACTCTAGAAACACAATCAGATTCTTAGTTCAAGGATCTGTGTTGAGGGATGCTCACCTGGGTTCTATTATCAGGAGATTTCGTGGC
>CBVK0103439531.1:0-22021 GCA_900067695.1 Picea abies | reverse complement strand
AAAGGTGTTTTTTGTTATTTAAAAAAAAAAAAAAAGTATTTTTGTTTTAAAATATTGTTTTTCGACCAAATTTTAAATGTTTTTCATTTCTTTTTAGTTTTTCTTTGGTTTTCACCATTTTGTTAAGTTTTATTGTTTTTTTTTTAAATTTGGATTTTGAATATATTTTTTTAAATGTGTTTTTGTTTTCATTAAAAAATATATATTTGTGAAGATTTTTTCTTTTCTTTTTATTTATTTTTTAATGTAAATTTAAGAAAAAAAAAGTTAGTAAATAAATTTTCAAGTGACCATTTAGGATCTAATTTTGGGTTTTTTATTCGTGTAGGGATTTGTTGTCAAGGCCACAATTTGAATTAGGTCGTAATTAGCTGTAATTTTAGTGTTTAGAAAAAACATTTTGCGTTAGGTAGCATCATGTGTTTATTTAGGTGTTGATTTTAAGGTTTTTCTAAGCAACTATTTTATGTTTTAATGCCATGCTTGAAAAAAATTGTAATTTTAACCCGGTCAAAAAAATTGGTGCTATCGGTAGCACCACATTTTGATTTTGGGGTTGATTTTAGTGTTTTTTTTAGCAACCATTTTATCCTTTAAGCCCATGCTTGAAAAAAGTTGTAATTTTAACCCGGTTACAAAAAATGGTGCTACTGATAGCACCACTTTTTGATTCGGGGGTTGATTTTAAAGTTTGTTTGAGAAGCCATTTGATCCTTTAAGCCCGTGCTTAAAAAAAGTTGTAATTTTGGCCCGGTTACAAAAAATGGTGCTACCGGTAGCACCACTTTGTGATTTGGGGGTTGATTTTCATGCTTTTTATGCAAAAATATGGGTTTTAAGGGCTAGAGTTCTCGTTTTGAGGTCACAGTTCTCATTAAGTTGGTAACTATGTTCATAAGCCTCTCATTATCGACCTTAAATATTTGTAGCTCTACCATGAGACTTCTTATAGTCTCAACTAGATTTCGAGGGGTTTCTACCACTCTCCTTTCATCAAAATCTTCTTCTCTGTTATGGGATCCTTCTCCCATCTCATGATATGTCACCATCCTTTTCTCTTATAGCTTTTCCTAGAAGTCCACTGACTGGTTAAGTGTTGATAATCAACATTTTATGTACATTCTATAAAATAATCATCATGGACAGCATAAAAAATAAATCATATAAGATGAAATCAATTTTATTATTTAGCATATAACAACATCATTCAGTTCAAGCTTAAAAAATGTAAAAACAACAGAAGGTCACAATCCTTTGTTCAATAGTAAGGTTTTAATAGACTCTTATGAATAGGGTAGTGTAGGGTGCCCTCTCCCTTAAAAGGTTTTTAAGAAAAAAATTATTTGACTCTCTCATGAGCACAAGCCAGCCAAGTGTTGTTGCCTGCTATGAAACCACTCTGTAACACACCCAACCCCTAAGTACCTTTTAAGGGATGGGGTATTAAAATTTTCTTCTTGTAATTGTCTCAATTCCCTTTTGTAAGCACACCACCATCTTCTACTCATTGAGATATTTCCAACGACTATAAATTTTCTCAAAACTGGGCTCTGGATTAAAAGTTATAGCCCCTCAAAGTTTCCAGGCCTTCATTGGTCAACAACCAGCTCATTACCACGTGGTTTCTTATTACTCTTGTCATCCAATGTGGTAGCTACCAATGACGTATTAGTTTCATGGGCTCGATCCTTTGGCCCACCTTCATCGTCGTCGAGATTTATTTTCCCATAATTTACTCCCACTAACAAAACTCCAACGACGAAACTCCAATGGATACTTTCCCCTAATCCGGCGACTCTTGACTCTTGATCTCTATGGTCTAGAGAATATCAATGATATCAATTGGCACAGAGGATAACATCCAAATATCCAAGGCTCTTCACGATACATGGATGTGACCCACAAGATCTATGGTGGAGTTTTCACCTCTTCCCTCTGCCGATCGACGATCATTGTTAGCTCTGAATCCTGTCGTCATCGATGATTATTCCATCGTCGTTGGTACTTTCGGTCAAACATGCCCTTACTAACCTCCCATGCTCTGACGATGATGCATATGGATCCAATGGTTCAGATATCCAAATCACATCTCCGATGAGATCAACGACTCTCAACATTTGCATGCTCGCATCGTCATTAACCAACCAACAAGTGACACCTGTCATCCTAGGGACACTATAGTTTCCTTGTTGGCATACCATGTCATTCATGATGTCATCATCCTCACTCCTCTTTTGAACAAGTCTCATGGAAATCAAAAACGAATATCCCCTCTCCCAACGATAGATCGATGGATCTTGTTGTGTTGCCAATGCTGGTGTCATCGACGTTCGGGCCTCCTCTTAGCTCACCCCCTTCTACCTCCAATGACAATATGTCAAGGATCCATGACCCAGATTTCCTGAGGATGAACATCGAAAAATATAATGGCCATAATTGAAAACAAACGTCCAAAGGACCTATTCATCCAATAAGACCCACCTTTGTCCTGTTAGCCAATCCTTTGGTGACACCTGTCATTGCTTGGACACGCTGGCTACCATTCTAGAACCCTCACGTCATCGTTACATCCACCACTCTTGGACGAATCTTGAGGAACTTAACGATGGATATCTCTCTTGTCAAACAACAGATGAACGACTCTCATCGTGTCACCAACGCCTATATCATCATTGTCATTTTTTGTCGACACACAAGCTTTCCAACCTTTCAACCTCCAACGAACAACCCAAATCTTCTTAGATTTTCACCTACCTGTGTCGAATCCTCTTGACACATGACATAATGTTTGCATGACACATGGCACTATGGCCACCTGATACGTGGCATTCATATTTACCACATAATCTCATCTAAAAGCTTGATTCTTCTAGACACGTGTCACAATGCCCATGTGACATGTGGACCAATATCTATACGCCACGTGGAGCTATTTCCATTTGACCCATCGTCGTCAGGTGTGCAGTTCTCCTTAGATTGCAAGCTTATAGCTCGAACTAATGGCTAAGATCTAATCTTCCTTTCACCGATCTACAGTCCTAATCATCCCTTAGAGTCCCTCCTTCAGAGTGCATCTTCTCTAGGTCCACAAATAAACTTGAACGATGTCCTCCTAAGAACAACTAGGATCAAATCTTGCTCGGTTTCCGATCAACGGTCCAAATCTGCCCTCATAGTTCCTCCTTCGGAGTGCATCTTGTCTGGGTCTGCAACTTACTTTGAACGACGTCCTTAGAAGAACGTCTAGGATCATTTTATCTCACCAGATCGACAACCAAGTCTGTTCTAGCCCAAGTCTCGCCTCTGCATTGACCAACAACAGGATCTTGTCACCACACCAAATCGGGCGAAACAAGGTCTTATCACTCACCAAGAAGATGTGGTGCCCTTGCGACGGATCAACGACTAAGAGTTAATCTCACCCTTGCTCTGATTCATGGTCCATATATCCCCTTGGAGTCTCCTCGTCAGAGCTCACAAGTTAGGTATTAATATCCATAATCACAATACCGACCATATATTAGTTCAATACACAAAAGGATAAACACTTTACTCATCTGTAACTTAGGAGCTACTTGGAACTACTGAAGGGTGTGTTTCTCTCCACCCGAACCATAAGCAAGGCTGCAATATGCACTGCTACAACCAGCCACCCCCGAGCTAGGACACGATGTCATGAGGAATTTTCTCGGCAAACTCAACCAGGGTCCTAAGTTCTTTCTTCTTGAACCAGAGAGTTCTTTGTCTCTCCTTCTCCAACACTTAGACTTTCCCCACCCGTGTGTCTCTCTCTGTCCCCTTACTTGTCATCCATCCCTCCTTTTTCCTGTATCTTTACCCAAGACATTGTGGTAGCGTCAGAAGCTTCTTGGTGGGTTGTGCACATTCCTCTCATTGATTTCCGAGAGGACTTCCCAACCACCAAATTGACTGGTAATCAAAATTCTGGGCAGAGGACGATCCAAGGTTTGCACAACTTTTAATTTTTGACAGAGTATTGTCTTGGCGGGGTAATTTCAACCAGTGAGGGTCTCCCTCTTTCACCATTCCTCTCATGACATTGCAACCTATGAAGGCCATCCCTTCAATAGTAGTTCAATATCTCCTTGTTGCATTAATAACCAAATATTTACATTACATAATTTATCAAAAGTCCATTTCCTTTCAATAATCACATAACATGCATGTCTATAGTTTTGGTCATGATAATAATTATATTTACAGACTGGGGAAACATGGGTGTTACACACAATGTGTCATATGTTGGACATCCAGGATACTAGAAAACTATTACAAGTGTAAGAGACTAATATTTTTGGCCTAGTATGAAGAGAGATGTTATTGATTATTTGGATAGATGCATGGCATGTCAGAAGAAAAAGGATGAGCACATACATCCAACAGGTTACTACAACCACTTCCCATTCCCGAATGGAAATGGGATGTTTTTACTATCGATTTCATTACCAAATTGGCTAGGAAAACAAGGCAACATGATTCCATCATGGTAGTGGTGGACAAACTTACAAAGGATGCACATTCATTCATGTAAAAGTAACTCATAAGATAACCAATATTGCATAAATTTATATGAGAGAAATTGCTAGGCTATGTGGTGTGCATAAGGCAATAGTGTCAGACCGAGATCCCATGTTCACTTTAAATTTTTGGAAAGGGATATTTAATGGATTTGGGACCAATCTGAATTTCAGTACAACATATCACCCAAAGTCGGATGGGAAAGCAAAGATAATTAATCAGATAATTAAAGATATGTTAAGAATGTATGTAATGGACAAGCCTTCTAGGTGGGAGGACTATATCCATTTAGTCGAGTTTTCTTACAATAATGGGTATCATGAATAATTGAATATGAGCCCGTTTGAAGCATTGTATTAGAAAAAATGCAACACACTAGTAAGTTGGGATAACTTAGGAGACAAAGTTATGGTTGGGCCATAATTGTTAAGGGAAATGGAAGAACAAATGGTAAAGATCAAACAAAATTTGAAAGTTGCACAAGATAGGGAGAAGAGCTATGCCGATAAAAGAAGAACACATAGGGAATTCAAAGTGGGAGAGCATGTGTTTTTTAAAGTTAAAGCCAAAATAAGCTCGTTGAAATTGGGAAGTTTCCCAAAGTTGGCAGTGAGATATTGTGGACTTTTCTAGATCTTAGAAAATACAGGGCTAGTGGCATACCCTCTGGCATTACCTGCATCCATGAGAATTCATAACGTCTTCCATGTGTCTTTATTAAACAAGTATGTACTTGATCCTAATCATGTGATTGATTAGAATGTGATCAGGTGGAACACGAAGGGGATTCCTGGGTGGAATGAGTGTGCATCCTGAACTAGAAATTCAAAGTGCTCAGGAACAAAGCCATTGACTTGGTAAAGGTTCAATAGACTTGCTATGATCCCAAATACACTACATGGGAGCACGAGGAAGCCATGCGGGAAGCATACCCACAATTTTTTGCAAATTTTGAAGAAAATTGAATGTACATTTGTACATAAGCGAATGAAGATTCCATTTTGGCAACTACAGTTCCTGGAGCCAAAAATATGAGATTTCTTGTCTAGCCAATGTGTGGGTTGAGGGTAAAAGAGAGTTGTTGGTTGGAATTGTTGCGTGAGTCATTAATTTGTCGAATTATTAAGTATTTTATGATACATGTACAAGAGGGGAGCCACAACTCATTACAATGTTACAAAGAAACTTGGCCATGTCAACTTCCTGACTTGTCGTCTATCTTCACACAATCAACCCCCTGCCACAACCACGAGTCTTCCTCAGTCACTTTTTCCAACTCGATCAACTTCTTCTTCCTTGTTGTATTTAATTCTCTTGTGCATTCCCTTCTATGCCTTAGCTCGTCCAACCCTTTTTGAGTATCTAGGCACCTTCCCGTTCGTGCAAAGACTTACGTCCCTTGGAAATGACCCAAGTTGACCTCGTTCTGTTGTTTGGTTCTCCCAAGATGTGACAAGTCCATAGCCTTGCCCATTGTTGGGTCGTATGCACCCAAAGTCATCAACATGCAAGTTGACCCATCCACATCCTAGCTGGCCAACCAACTAAGATAACATCATCCATAAGTAATGAGAAAAAATCCCCTTGGCTTTGCATGTCTAGATATTGCTCCAGGATGCTTCCCACATAACGATGGTTCACCACTCCACCCTTATTCATCCAACACATCTCCTTAGTTCGTTGACTGAATCAAGTCTGCTCACTTGTCCTGGCAACGCGCTCTTGCCATCCGTGCCAGAGGCTTTACATTATCCCTCTAAGCTCTCGGTACTTTAAACAAACTTGCATATCCAATTTATCCTAGGATCATACGATAATTAGCTGAAGTATAACTATCAGTAGTAACTACGCCTTTTGTGCGAGGCATTTTTTCTTGAGATTTTATCAGAACAACGCCTTTCTTTGTGCGAGGCATTTTTTCTTGAGATTTTATCAGAACAATGCCTTCTTTTGTGCAAGGAATTTTTTCTTATTTTTCTATAAAGCCCACAATCCCATTCTAACCATGCATGCTCTAAAACATATATCCACCAGACGAAGATCTTGTTTTTCTCATTCCTCCTCTGGTAAAAAAAATATCGTCATTAGTTGTTGAACAACCTGATCAACCGTATATTTTAACTTAAGGCTAAAATTTACATTAGATGGTTGTGGGCCAACCTTCCCAATCAAAATATCACCAAAAATCTAAGTCTATGTCTGGAAGTCTATCTTTGAAATTTTTTGTTGGAGACTTTCCAAAATCTATTTCTACCCTTAAAGAATAAACCTTATGAACATGATTATCATTGCAATCTGTCTCAAATTTGAAGCCACACAAATGCATTGAACGTAACAGTTCACGGTCCTTTGAAGAATAGTTAGTGACAAAAGAGTGTTCTTGATTATATTCGGAGTGAACATGTAAGATGATTTTTGTTTTCATGTAAGATGCTTTTTTTTTCACCATGGGTAATAATCCAAGAGTATATCCAAAAACTAGCAAGTAAGGGTCAAGGAAGTCCACGAGGAGGGACCTCATCCTAAGGGTCGTCTACCCTTCTATCCTCGTCACAATGGGCCAACATGTACAGACTCTACCCCTCTGGACTCGAACCTGTAACCTCCAAGGAAGAAACATGTATTCTTAACATTTAGGAAACACATATTCATAACTATCACATTTTTACTACTATAAAATTGCAGCTTATTGAGACACTCAAACAACATAGTCTTAAAGAAAAGTTAGTTTCCGAGGATAACACAACTTATGAACAATAGTGTCAGATCCACCACAGATAGTACCCTATTTCTTGCCTTGAATACCTTTTTAGATCAATATAATGTTCTTGTGACAAGATGTGATTTACAAATGGGATGGACCCAGGGTTAAGGATTTAACGAAAAAAAGGATGGATTGAATTCACAATGAGTGAAGTATGGATAATTAGGTTTCTATTTAGTTTTTCGTAAAATGTCCATTCCACAAGGACATCCACTAGTACGTCCATCAATGAAGGCATTTAATTATCATCATAATTTCTTTCAAAAAGCTTAAAAATGTTACCAAAGTCTCTATTACAACATGTAAGAAGTTCAACGACCATTTCACAATTTTCCCCAAGCTTAAGGAGAACGTCAAGTAATGGTCGCATAAGTAACAAGGTCCATAACATGGGTTTCAAAAGTTTACGAGGACGAGCACACTGTTAGGAAAAAAGAAACCGAGAGATAAAAATAACATGAACATACACATAAAAATCACAGGAGAATTATCTTGGAAAATCTGGGCTCTAAAATCATGTACCCTAAATCACTATTGTTGACCTAACAACTCGGACTCTTTCACTGAGTCAAGTTTAACCTAACATTCCCCCTTTAAACTTGACTTGGGGTTTCCCATGACCAAATGCGACCTCCTTCAAGTTATCACCTAGTTCTAGACTTTACAAGTGAAATTTCAAACCTGGGGTATGCATGCTTAATAGTTATATGCCCATTTACGTTCAACTCTATTAAAATTTAAGTTATTTTTTTCATTGTTGTTATTTGGCCTGCCATCCTCTTGCCTTTCCATTTCTTTGACCTCCAACTCTTGATACTCGCTTCTTGGTAGATTTGCAACCATACAATAAATCTGACCACACTTGGCATATCCATCAGATCCAAGCATCGAAACCATCATTCTTCATTTGCATCTTCCTTAGCTAGTAGTTCTGGCCATTAAACTTCTTGACCATAAACTTTCTTTCTTCCACCATTTCTCCCACTCGAATCAGGAACCCTCCTTTCCTGCGAGTTTATCACGTAAACATACGTTCAACTTTAATACCAGTTGTTGGGAAAAAAGAAAGCAAGAGAGATAAACATAACAAGAACATAGCAACATGCTCACATAAATCACACCATATTAATCCTAGAAAACCTGCCAACAATAACTCTACTATTGCCCATGACCAAAGGCGACCAAGCCGACAAGCCTCCTGGCCTCAACCAAGTGAGCCTTCACCGCTCAACTCTCGACACATTACAATGGAGTATCACTAGCCTTTTAAAGGCCTTCATTACATGTAATTGACAAGCTCTAAAACCACGAGCTACCAAAATCATGTGTTTGAAACCACCAGTGTTGACCTAACAACTCTAACTCTTTCACCGAGTCAAGTTTAACCTAACACACGGGGAAGTCACTCTCGTCGACCAATTTCTGGCAAGTTGAATCATTTACTTCCATATCTTGAGTTGTTGTTTTCAGGGTTGCATAAACAACAAAGGCTTTTAGGAAGACCAAAAATAACTCTCGAATGAAAAATGTTAACCTTAGGTAAAATATTTTAGTCCTTAGTGAAAGTCTTTGGTAAAATATGGAAAAACACTTATCGCTTCTAAAATTGAAAGAATGAACTTAAACCATAGATAGTTTGGGAAATTTTATGTACAAGAATTATTTGATCTTTTGCCTTCAAATCGACCAAACTTCAAGAAGCCATAAATCATCTCAACAATAATAATTTGACCAACAATTTTTTGTAGTGTGTAGAAGATAAGTAGGGATTTCCAACAAATAGTCACACAACTCTGCTCAAAGCCATATTTGTAGCTTTCATAGACAAGGAAGTTCACATGGCTTGATTTGAGAGAAAATCATCAATACATGTTCTCATAACTCAGAACTTTGGATTTGGAAAATGTCAGTTGCATTACGTTTACAATCAAGGAAAACATATATGTGGCCTTCTCAAAGTATCAAAATTACACATCAGTGCATTTTTTTAATGAAAGTCCATGTCCTATTCAAGACAATACTAAGCTCAGATTGAATTCTATCATCTTGTCTTATATCTTGGTTATATTGGCTTTCAAGGTGTTGATTGACATTGGCACAATTCATGAGTAGTTAGTTCATGAAAAAGGTCATTTGGATCTTGGTGCACTTCAAACCCAACTCCTGGCAAAAGTGTCAATTCTTCCCCTAAATCAATTACAAGCCACCAAATGATGAAAAACAACTTTAGAAACCCTAGGCACAATTGCATAACACTTTTAAGTAGGTAAGAGCCAATTGAATCCAAAATGTATAAGAGCATTTAAAACCATGATGTATGCAATGTGACTAATGTATATAAAGCAAACTTGTGAAGAAAACCAAATATAATAATGCAACCACCAATGACTATTGCAATTTTGTAAGACAATAAAAGCATCAAACATGCATTCAATCAAATAAATTGCAATTAGTAGCACACCATTAGAAGAATAAGGATAAGGGAGAGTAAGGTTCACTTGATGAGCCTTGATAAAATTTAAAAGTGGAGCCACAAGTTGGTTGACTTGGGGGGTTGTTGAGGCATGAATGTAATGACATCATTAAAGGTTTTTGAATGTTATTGGATGACCATTCTTGATCAATGTATTTACTAGTGTGTATTTATAAAGAACTCTTTAAATTTTAAATATATATAGAAGATTAGGAAGGTGCAAGATTGGCCAGGATAGAGCATAATGTGTGCCTAAGTTCCTGAAACACTTATTGGTTTTCTTGATTGCATATAAAACCTACTTTCATTGTGTTGCAACACCAATATTTGGTTGAGAAGGTATCTAACATGTGGGAAGTCTAAATTGAAAATTTGGAGAAACAAAATGCCAAGCCAAGACATATTTGCACCTCTAAAAGGTTGGTTGGGATAAGCCGATCATATAAAACTTACATGTTCTTTGGATCTATGTGCACACATGTTTAATAAACTATATATCTAAGATATCTTATACCCCTGAAGCTATGTTTCTCAAATTTGGTGTAAAATATTAAGGAGTTACATACTTTATGGCATACACTTGTCCCACATTTTAATGCAGGTTAATAAATCACAAAGGTACACCATGACAATTTATTTTTTGAACTAAGATTATTCTTATCATTATTGAGGCTAACACTTCTAGTTTTTCATTACTAGGGAACCAATAGAAAATTTCAATCGTTTTCTCTTAGGCTAAGCAATGCGAGTGGATGGTATCTATTCCATTCAAGTCACCTATGACTTACACCTAGTCCCAAATGTTGTTGCATGCATTGGCACAAAACTGTAGGCATGAGCATAAGAACTAGCATGTCACTGACATGATTTGAACCTTAGCAGGGCTATATTAGGTACTTGTTTTTACAGACTAAACAAGTTGCTCTTGCGACACCATGACAAATTAATTATAGAGGGGTACAAAATGTCATTCATTAAGAAGATAAAGAACCAAGCATGTGGGTTAAGCTTGAGGTCGTCAACAACCATTTAAAATTCTATATCTATCCTCAAACATTGTCTTCCAAATATCTCAATGATAACTAGATTTCATATCGAAATTGGTGTAGAATTGTTTTCCCTAGAAGAACTATAAGGTCTTCAATGTGCAAAATAGAATAATGATTATTGGCAATGATCTTATTCAAGATGTGATAGCTTATGTAGGGATTTAACATACCATCCTTCTTCAACATGGGCACAATGGGGCTTTTCACAAAGAGGACTATTGGGCCTAATATGTCCTTTCTATAATAACTCCTAAATTTGGTGCTTAATTTCTTAATTATATAGAATCTATCTCTAATACAAGAGTTTGTTGGGCAATGAAGCTTCAAATTTTAAGCCAATATCGTATCGTGCTCAACATTAAAAAGTTATGCTCATGGGGTCCTTAAACATGTTAGTGTAGTCCTCAAGAAGCAAGTTGATTTGCTTCTCTTATGTTGGTTGCACAATTAAGGATATTTACACTAACACCATATTCTTTTGTAAGGCTTACAAGTGGATATTCAACACAATAATTTAAATCCATGAGTTATCAAGTTGCAACAAATATTTGTTAAAGTGATAAAAACCTTCAATTTAGGAGTAATATCAAGAATGCATACAATCAATCCTTAAATCTGACAGTGACAATCCAAAGTATTAACTCATACACACCATGTAACTCCAACATAGATTGGTTGTTGAAGCAACATGCCATAATGTCCAGAGGTGCTATATCACATATCATTGTATCCTCAGATAAATATATGGTATATTGGAATCTACATTGCCACATCACACACAATTATTTTCTTTAGTTGAGCCAACCAATGGTATATGGGTATGGGTCTATTGAGATTACTAGCTTGAGCCAATTCATAGTTATTGGCAATAAAATCAAGAGGTTGTCCATGTATCCAAAGTTAAGAATGGAATAAGTGGTCTTTTTCTTGCTTCACATCAATGATACTAGATTGAATCAAGTCAAATTGTATGGCGAGAACTAGGACATCAAATGATTTGGATGTGAATTGTACAATTTACTTCCCTGAATCTTATGCAAGGGGATTTTCCTAAATTCACATTAAAAGAGATTTGTTGATCCATATTGGATTGAGAACACAATGAATGAACTTGCTATTGTAATAAATAGATAACATTCAAACACCATATATAGAGCATAGTGAAACATGTATATATTGAAAGACAAATTATATTATTGAATAAATGGTGAAAAACACTACAATGTACATAACAATGCATAATGTTTGAAATGGTGGTAACTTATCTATGAGAAAAATGTGATGGCTATGCTCATTAGAAAAAACCATAGAAAAAGAGTTGAAACTACGTTGTATCTTAATACCCAAAAATCCAAGAGACGATATCCTCAGGGTTCAAGAACCCCAACCCCAAGAGCTAATGTGGGTAAAAGAAGGTGGGCCTCGATGAGCCTAGTTGGAACATCGACTTATCAGTCCCAAAAATTTCATAAATAAACTCCATTTTGGGCATTCTTTGGACCATTACAAGCTTATTATGAGCTACACAAGTTTGGTAGGATGACCTCCCCAAATGGATTTTGATTGGTGAAATTGCCAAAAATGCACGGGAAGGGCTAGAAAAATGCACTAGAATTTCAAGACCTCAAAACTAGAAAGGTTAAGACCATTTCTAAAATGGGGGTAGGCTCAAATAAGCACTTGGATCATTTATCCCATTGCATCAAGTCACTTTATCAGATGGAAAATATTTGCTAAATTTGGTTCTTAGTAAACCACTTTCCTTGGTGAATAAGTTGCCTTTCTTCAAAACCTGGAACACTTGTATATTTTGTTGCCAGGTGCTCTTCAACTTGGTGTCTATGAATTGGTCCATTGTGTCTTGATCATGCAATTATGTTTAATCTCTATAGTGGCCAAATGATTTTCCACCCTTAAGGTTTCTAACAAAGGAAAAAGTATGGTCGAAGCAACTCCACATTAAACACGAGTCATAAGCCAAGGAAAGGTCAAAGATTAAATTTAAAATAATTCTTGTTGATAGCCTTGGTAATGGTGTAACGCTTGTATCGAATTGGTTTGAGATTCATGTGGGGGATTGTGAGTTGATTTTTCTATAAGTGAAACCATACCTTGTCACCAACCTAAAACTTGTATGGAACCCGATGTGGATCATGTTGTTGCTTGTACTTAGTTGGATTCATGTAAATAATATCATGGACTTGTCGTTGGATGTCATGTATACATTCAACAAATTCAATTTCTTTGTTTGCATCATTTTGAGCATGGGAGGACTCTTCCTATATCGATGCAATGGGCATAACCACATCAATTGGTGTTAATGGTTGGAACACCCAACACACCTAAAAGGGTTTTACTGATAGAACTATCAAGAGTTTTGTTTTAGTTGTGTTAAACATAAGGAAAGCTTTCGTCCCATGTACATGGATGCTTGAAGTTGTACATTTTGAGGATATGTACAATAATCATGCTAAATACTTCTATATGTATAATCAACTTGGTCATCTTGGCATCTGTCATCGACCGAATGTTGAACCAAAAGATACCCAAGAACCTATTGTCCTAAAAAACAAAATTGGTCTTCGACTGATCCAGATTATTTTCAGCACGAAATGAGAGCAGAGATATAATAAAGAAATGTATAGAGATATCTCAGATATCCAATAATATAACAGAAATGTATTAGAGATGCAACCATAAACACAAAGATACAATAATACACAATTTTCTATTAATGAACGAAAATGTACAAAGATTGTAAAAATACAGAGTGAAAGACTCGCTCGAATGGTGGCAGCTTATCTCTGAGAAGAGATGTGATGGCTACTCTTATTCACAAGAAGATGATTTTTACAATGAGGCTCCAAAGGCTTTTTTAACAAAAGTAAAATCCAAAACCCTAATCCCAGAAGATGAAAAGCCAAAAGGTTTACGGGCCCCAATGGGGGTAGTTGATACGTCAACTTCTCGGGGGTGTAACTTTTGCATACGATCTCCGTTTGGGGTGCTCGATACACCATTGGAAAGGTATAACTAAGAAAAACGATTTTTGAATGGCTCAAGTCAATGCCTTTTGCAATCACCTGGGCCCCAATTCCCCAAAAAACGTCGTTTAGGGCCTCAAAACGGCCCCGGAAGTTTGGAACCCCAAAAACTGCCAAGATGGAAAATTGTTTTTCAAGCCCGTGGAATGGGTGGGTGGCCACCGATATCCACATGAATCAATCCTCCCTCCTTAGGAAGCAATGGTATCCATTGCATTGAGTTCCCGTGGGAGAGGGGAAAGCAATTGTTGAATCTGAATCTTGGTGAGCCGCTTGCCTTGTTGGAAAGGTCGCACTGCTCAGTTTGTGGAAGGCTGTCACGAACCTGTTGCTGGTGGGGTTGAATCTGTTCAACCAATCGGGCTACCTGAGATGACTGTGTGCAAAAGGAATCTTTGTGTTTTCATGCAATCTTGTCAACCTGCTTCTGTTGGACAAAAGGTGATTGGGTCGAGGCTGTAGTGGTTGTGGTATCCTTTTGTTCCCCTTTTGAACAGATTGTGAAGAAGCTAAATTTTGTAGTATGAGATACTACCTTGCGACATTGTTTACGTGGAACAATAGTCAGAACTACCTCTAGTATTTTGTAGAGATGACCCCCCAGAGAAGTAATGACACTATAGGGTCGAGACTCATAAACAATATAGCATTTCCACATATATGGCTAGCCCAAGAGAACATCAGAGACATACAGTAGGGAAACATCACATAATACCTCATCCTCGAAGGGTTGGATGTCGTATGACAATCAACACTGTTGGCTAACATGAAGATCTCGTCCCTGGCGAAGCCACCCGATATTGTATGGTTACGGGTGTGGTGTTGTCGACAATCCCAACTGTTTGATGACCTCTGTTGAGATGAGGTTCTTCTGGCTTCCACTATCAACAATAAAATGCAGCGGGGTCCCCTTCACCCACATATGTGAATGAAAAAGGCGCTCCCCATCTTCAGGATTTGTTGGTTCTTTTGGTTGAATTGCTGCGAACGCGACAATAATAGTGGGACTTGCATCGACGATCTGTCTTTTACTAGTATTTTCATAATCAACTTCTGAATCATGGTTTGGCTCCTTGTCTTTGATCTCGACCACCAATGAGTGTTTTGAGCAAAATTCATCGGTGTTGTGCCAGGAGCTTTTGTGGAAATCACATCATTTTTCGGTGTCCTTTGTCTTCCCGTGACCCTTCTTTTCCTGTGGCTTGGACTAGTTTTCGGGAGACTATTTGTTAGGGTCGTATTTATCATACTTTGGTTGTTGCGGATTTGTAGACCCGACCGTTTGTTCTTGTACTTAAATTTCTGCTCGATTTTAACAACATATCGATAAGCAACATCGAGTGATGGGATGTCCAGAAAATCCATTTCAGTTTGGATGTATCTGTGTAGAGCCCCACGGTATTTCAAAACCAAATGTCATTCAGCTCTTTGATACCCAATTTGGTGTGCAAGGTATGGAAGGTATTGGTGAACTCTGGAACTGCTTGGCCCCTTTCTTGGCGCAGTGTGGTCTGTAATGTTCCTGACTTGGCTACTCTAGGAAATGTTGTTAATGTGTATGAAGGATCTATTGTTTACAACATATAAATGATCATACAAATAATAAATGCGACAAAGGACTGCAAAGTTTGTATTATGATATCTCTGCATATTACAATAGGCTTAATGTGGCTGAATAAAATAAAACTCGGCTAGATCAGAAGACAAAAGGATCTTATCCAGAATACAAATAAGCAACTAAAAGATAATACCCGGAATATGTGAGTGTTGCGGAATCAATGGGTGCGCTGGGAATATGTGAGTGCTTCGAAATCAATGGCAACTCTGACGGTAACTACTGGAAGTCTGGAAGGTTTTCCCTTGTAGTTATACTTCTCGGAATGGCCTAGAAACTGTCACAAATGATGTGCCATGTTCTAGTCCTCAGTACTGGTATCTTTCAGACCCCTCTATTGATGAGTCTGGACCTCGGATGGATACCCCTGGGGGAATGCGCCCTTCTTCTTCTAGAAAAATGTGTCCTAGTGATTCCATCGTCAGAATCAGATGAGATATGTCTCAAAACTACTGCCTTGGTCTACTGGGAAATGCGTTGGAAGGCTTTCCCTGAATCTGGTCTAATGCTTGCTCTAGAACCCCAAATGTACCCGCAAAAAGTGTCGCACGTCCAAGTCTGGAAAATGTGTCCCAGTTGATTCCTTCGTCGGAATATAATGAGGAACTAGGCAAAATATGCGCCTTTCCCTCCTCTCAAATGGGTCAGAGGGAAATCTCAAAATTTTCCCTGGATGGGATAAGTCGACTAAAAACCCTCTCAAAAGCTGCGCCCTCACTCTGGATGAATGCGCCCTTGCTGTTGAATACTATGTAACTGCTGCTGAAGAATGATGGAAGACCTGAATGATCTTCCCGATGACTAGGGTGTGTCTCTCAACGCTGAAATCAACCAACTGGTGTCCTCCTCTTGGAATCCACTGAACTATCTCTCCTGAGATGCGCCTCTTCTCCTCAATGACAAGTCATAATCTGCATAATAATGAATTAAGTGGATGACCCTTCCTTTATAGCTTTAAAAAACCCAAAATCATGTTGAAACCCTAATTCACTGTTGACATCCAAAACCCTAAATCACTACTGAAACTCTAATTCACTGTTGACTTCTATTTTTAGTTCATAATGACTTAAACGCGTTTTTAACACTTTTTAGCTCAATATCACTTTCTGAATATAACACCTGTGACTGGAGTGACATCTAGTAACCCTGTTTACCCCTCTTTGGCCCTGCCTATAGTCTAACGGGGCGGTTTAGACCATTAAGCCTCCTTTCTGGAGCTCCTATTTGGAAAGGGACATTACAGTCCTCCCTTCCCGAAATTGCTTGTCCTCAAGCAATACCAGTCCAGGGTGGTGCAACACCTGCTCGCTCTCCCAAGTAGCGTCCTCTACTGGTAGACCTCTCCATCTGATCAAACACTCTCTGATGACCCTGCTCCTCAGTTTCCACTCCCATAATTCCAAAACCTCCTCCTGAACTAACTCCAACTGTCCCTCCTCATCCAACGTGGGAATCTCCTCTAATGTGCTAATGAATAGTCCCGCTACCTTTTTGAGGCAAGACACATGCAACACGTTATGAATCTTGCTCCCCTCTGGAAGCTCTAGCTCGTAAGCAACCTCACCTACTCGGCGCATGATCCTATAAGGACCATAAAATCTAGGCTTGAGCTTCTCGGCCCCACTCTTCTTCATAGATGATCTGAAAATGATAAAGACTTGTATTCTTGAAAATATTTGCAAGTTTGCAAGTTTTAATTCAAGTGTTCTTATGCAAATGGATCAATTTTGCAAACACAACTTTTATAGAAATTACACATTTAATATGCATATAAACAACAACAAATAACAATGAACAGAAAATACATAACACAACAAATGATAGAGTTCACCCCACTCTTGGGCTACATCTCTTGGTCCAGCTTCCAATGGATCTTTTGTATTATTTGCTCAAAGTGCTAAAATATGTGCTTTACAATGCTCAAAATACCAAATAGATGGCTCCAATGGCTTCAGAACGTCCAAAAACCCCTAGTTGGGCTTTTTTGGCACCTTGTTTGGCCAAAAATTGAAGAAGATAGGCTTCCTGGAAGTTCCCCTTCAAACTTGTTGTCTCTGGATCGCGCGTCCTCAACCTAGCCCCAACGCACATATTTGTGTGAAAACTCAGCACCAGACGCAACTGCAAAAATGGTGCGAACTGTAGGATGGTTAGGGCACGCCCAACCCCTAACCGCCAAGTCCATGGGCATATGGCCTACCATACGACCGCGCGCACATACAAAAGGGGCCAAGTCCCAAATCAAATGATAGAGCGACAAGTGTCGGCGCGGTTTTATAACTGTTGGTAACAAAACTCCCGCGCAATGTATTGACCACCGGTCATATGTGTTATGGGCTGTATGGACCACCAGTTATATGTGTTATGGCTCCGTTTGAACTACGTGCGCGGGTAGTCACATGATATATGTATGGACGGGGGCTGGGGCTTAGCCGCAGCCCTGTCCGCGCCCAATCCAAAACACATTGCAATTCAAATATTAACAAAACTATATAGTGGTAAGAACCACTACAGTGGCGCACCGGTTGGACGGCCCTTACCAAGGCCATACCCCTGCCTGGAGGTCGCGGGGTCGATTCCTGCCGACTACACAAGGTTTAACCAATGTTTAGGTGACACATGGCGGCCATTGATTGGGCCACGTGTCGCCATCCCATTCTCCACAAACAAGCCATGTGTCATATGCCAACTCGTCCACACGACTGCCAACCAACACCTGCCACGTGTCGTACAGCCCTGCCACATGTCGTACGGCCCTGCCACGTCAGCATCCATACGGACTATACAGTCAACACATTTTTTTTCATTGTTTGTCGATTTGAACAGAACGTGATATCTCTCTCATCCAACATCCGTTTGAACCCAAATGAGTTGCGTTGGGTTTGTGACAATGAGGCCTACGCTCCCGTTCAATTTGAAGCGATTCCGAGCACTTTGAATTTTGAGCAAAATTTGATCCCCTGGATCACACCTCCCCATTGGAAAGCTTTTGAACCTACAAAAGACTATTTTCAGTCTATTTGAAGATGAGGGTATAGTTCCCTCACCTTTCCAACCTCAATCCACTTGGCTTTGCTTGGATTTGTGCCTTTAAGACCAATTCGAAGATATTCCACATTTCCTCGTTTTGAAGTTCTCATTCTCCTATCAAGGATTGTGTCTTCATGCAGTTCTGTAAGATATTCTGGGGAGAAATCATCTATAGAAGGAATCTGAACATGTTCTCCTTGATCATCAATCAAAGGAGGCTCATACAATTTCAAATTCTCAACATTAACAACTGCATACATTTTCATATAAGGAGGCAAATCTAAACGGAAGACATTTTTACCAATCTTGTCAAGAATCTTGAAAGGACCATATCGAATTGGTTTCAGTTTTTTACCTTCTCTTTTAAGCCTCTCCTTACTAATGTAAAGCCAAACTTCATCTCCAACTTGGAAACTGTGATCAACACAATGCTTTTCATGTCTAGTCTTGTACTTGGCTTGACTCTTTTCCAACTGCTCTTGTACCATTTGATGTATCAACTGAATTTGTTCAATGAAATTTTCTGCCCTATCAATGTCATATTCACCATCAATAGCAATATCCTTCCCAAAGATAAAATCTAAAGGAGATTTGGGCAAATATCCAAAACATGCTTCAAATGGCGATGTTTGAGTCGAAGAGTGCTTAGCTTGATTGTAAGCATGTTGAATGTAGTGTAAATGCTCATCCCAAAGTTTAGGATGCTTGCTGCAATAACCAGGAAGAAGATGCACCACTGTTCTATTTACTATTTCTGTCTGACCATTGGTTTGCAGATGAAAAGTTGTGCTCTTTTTCAGTTTGGTGTCCATGAGTGCCCATATACTAGACCAAAAGCTTCCAATAAATCGAGAATCTCGATCAGAAATAATGGATTTAGGCAATCCAAAATGTACCCAAACATTTTGAAAGAACATTTGTGTTGTTTGCTCAGCTGTAACCTGCTTCTTACAAGGCATCAAAATACACATTTTTCTAAATCGATCAACCACAACATAAAGATAATCATGATTTCTTTTAGACATAGGTAGACCTCCTACAAAGTCCATAGAAATACTTTCCCAAGGACGAGAAGGAACCGGAAGTGGAGTATACAAACCCAACTTTTGATTGCTAGGTTTTCTTGTGGCACATAATGAACATCCTCGAACATATCTTGAAACACTTTCATTCATTTTAGGCCAATAGCAGTACCTTTGCAAATTAGCCACCATCTTGCCTACACCAAAGTGACCAGCAATAACAGAAGAATGGGCTTCTCTTATTATGTTGATTATTTCACCCTATGGAATACATAGCTTGCCAAGATGATACAAAAGATTATCATGCACATGGTAATCCAATTCCTCAACATGGTTAGAATGACACAAAGTCTCATATACTTCTTTAAAATCAATATCTAAAGCATATTGCTCAACATAACTCTCATGCGTGATAGGACTATGCTTAAGAATAACTGAAGCACTAATAATAGGCCTTGAAAGCATATCAACAACTTTGTTATAAATTCCCTTCTTATACCTTATGACCAAGTGGAATTGTTGTAGAAAACCCATCCATCTGAAGTGCCTTGCTTGTTGTAGCTTTGTTTGTGATTGTAAGTATTGCAGTGGTTGATGATCTGTGTGGACAATGGTTTCTTTCCCCAACAAATAATGTTTCCATTTTTTCACACTTTGCACCAATGCATACAACTCCTTATCATAAGTAGGATAGTTAATCACGACACCATTAAAAGTTTCAGAATGAAAACAAATGGGCTTACCATGTTGTAACAAGACTGCTCCCATTGCATAATTGCTTGCATCAGTTTGGATTTCAAAAGGTTGTCTCAAATTCGGAAGTGAAAGAACTGGTGCTGAACTGATCTTCTCTTTCAAAGTATCAAAAGCCCTTTGTTGCTTGCCTCCCCATTGAAAAACTTGCTTGACACTTGTCACTGCATGTAATGGAGCTGCAATGGAAGAAAAGTTAGCAATAAACTTTCTCCAATATTGGGCTGCTCCCAAAAAACTTCTTACCTCTATCACATTGTTGGGCTTGGGCCATTCCAATATGACTTTGACCTTGGAGGGATCAATTTTCAATTCACCTCCACCAACAATATGCCCTGAGTAAATAAGTGAAGTTTTTCCAAACTCACATTTGGACATCTTCAAAAACAACTTTTCTTTTCTCAAAACATCCAAAACTTGCTTCAAATGCTTAACATGCTCTTCACGAGATTTGCTAAAAATCAAAATGTCATCCCAGTAGACAATAACACAATCATCAAGAAAAGTCCTTAATACATCATTCATAACTCTCATGAAAGTAGCAGGTGCATTGCAAACTCCAAAAGGCATTACCATCCACTCAAACAAACCTTGCTTTGTTTTGAAAGCTGTCTTCCATGTGTCTCCTTCGGCAATCCTAATCTGATGATATCCGCTTCTCAAATCCAACTTAGTAAAATACTTAGCATCTTTCAATTGATCAAGCAAATCATCGATTCTAGGAAGAGGATAGCAATTCTTTACCGTAATCTTGTTCAAAGCCCTGAAATCAACACACATACGCCATGTACCATCTTTCTTTGGCACTAACGCAATTGGAGATCCACATGGCGATGTGCTTGGCACGATGACCCCTTTGTCGAGCAACTCTTGGATTTGTTTTTTGATTTTAGTATTCTCCATGACTGACATCCTGTACATACCAATGTTTGGAAGAGGACAATCTTTTTACAATTGAATTTCATGTTGGATACCCCTTTTTGGAGGTAATCCCTTTGGTTCCTGAAACATCTCATCATATTGATTAACAACCTCATATAGATCAAATTTCAACTTTGCATCACAACCTTGGAAAACTTCGTTTTCAATATCATCTTTGGGTTTAATCATTAAGAGAACAAAATTCTTGCTAGCATTGACTAATCTCTTCATTTGTCCCGCATTTACAAGTGATAAATTCATCTTCTTTGTATGGGCTCTAACAATATACTCAACTCCATTTTTAAACAAGTGATACTTATTCTCATGACGATGAAAAATGGCTTTTCTATCATATAAATATGGGCTTCCCAACACAATACCACAGATATCCAAAGGAATAACATCAAGTTCTACCTCATCTATAAAATTTGCAATGATAGCAAACCTAAGTTTACACCTTCTAGTCACCTACAATTTAGCATTATCACATATCCAACCAAGAGGGTATGGTTTAGGATGTGGAATTGTTTCCAATTTTAATTTCTTAACAGTGTCTTCAGATATAAGGTTTGCTTGACATCCAGTATCAAATAGAGTATCTATCTTGGTATGCTTTGAAACAACCCTTGTGTGAAAAAGTTCTATTCTTTCTTTTTCTTGTCGAGTTACATTGAGAGTATTGTTACTTGAAGAACTAGTACTTGCAATAGAACCATTACCTTGATAACCCATAGATGTAATCTTTGTTTCATCACCTGAATCAGAACCTAAATCATGTTGTATGGTTGCAGTAGTCTTTGACTTCCCTTTG
>CBVK0103439488.1:0-22851 GCA_900067695.1 Picea abies | reverse complement strand
TCAAGTTGTATTATTTTCAAAGATGATGGTTCTACTTTGGCGTTAATTTTTTGGCAGACTGACCAAGGCATCACATTCGACGATGCTCCTGAGTCAACCATGCAATTGTGCACATTTCTGTTGAAGATTTCGTAAGTTAAAAGAAAAGGAGGAACGTTCTTGCGAGTACTTAAAGTTGTTGCTTGTGGTTTCTTACTCGCATTTTCTTCTACTACTTTATCAGAGTTATTTACATTATGTACATTGTTATTTACACTATTTACATTTGATACAGGAAGGCTTCCTTTGTCATGAGAACCAGGATTACCTTTTGTGGAAGACTTCTGTGGAACTTTGCTTTGTCCAACCTTGCTACCATTTGAATTACCATTCTTGCTATTGTCTGAAATATTCTGCAACATTTTCTGTAACAAAAATGGAAATTTCAACAACTCATAAATGGAAATGTTAGCCCTTAATTTCTTAAGATCTTCGACAACATCATAGTCTAATTTAGGACCAGCATTGGTTTGTGTTGTTTCCACTGATTTGGATGGTATTGAAGGTAAAGTTATAGTGTTATCCGCAGGGGGTTTGTTTGCGGCCTTACTCCTGGTATTGTAAGGGTGCATAGTCTCAAAGTTAGCTTGGAAGATACTATCTGAGAGGTGACCGAAGATATTCGAAGAAGACTCTTCTTCTTGGGTAGTTTCCTGCTCGACTTCCTCTTGAGGAAAATCAGGAGGGATCAAGCCATCTTGGGCTCCTAGAATCGATTGGAGAGCATATTGCAAACTTTCTAAGTTCATGCCTTCAGGGTTAGAATTAGGCCGGTTTGATTGAAAGGGCTTTCGGAAAGGAGGTCTGTAGGGTCCTTTACTCGAAGAAGCTTCTTCAGTTGACCTTTTTATATCTATGACTTGATTAGATAACTTTTGTACAACTTTGGTTAGATTTTCCAACTCAGAGTTTTCGGGCTGTGTTTTGTTTTGTGTAGGCATGGGAAGAATTTCAATCTTTTTCTTGGAAGAAGAAGTATTTTCAGTCTCGTTGCTAGAGGAATCTTTAAGGATAAGTATATCTTTTTCAATTTGAGTAGCCTCTTCAAAGGCTTCTACCAACGTTGCCTTTTTGGATCTTTTCACCCAAATAGCTATACTTTGATGTAGAGCTTTAGTATAATAAGCTATTACAAGGCTTTCTGCAGGCATAGAGTCTATAGGGATTCTGTTCTTAAATGTTAAAAATCTTTTATTAAAATCTTTAACTTTTTCTTTAGCATTCATTTTTAAATTTGAAAGATCCATGACTAAGATTTCCGGAGGTTTGCCATCTCCGAACTTTTCTAAGAAAATTGACTCAAACTTTTCCCAAGATGTTATAGTGCGAGGTTGTTGGGAAAAATACCAAGTGGACGCATTACCCGCAAAGGTGTAAGGGAACAACCTACAGACTACATCTTCATATTCAACGTTGCGGAGTCTGATGTCTAACATAAATTTCATGATATGGTCTTCTGCTATTTGTTTAGAATCTGGATCAAACTTGGTAAGCCACTTTTCGGGATGCTTAGGCAAAGGATGCTGAGGTCCAGGTACAACTACGACATCTTGGTATAACCAAGGTCTAGCAGGATTGTTCTGATTATCCATTGGGGTAGTGGGTGTAGGAGGACGTGACGGTGGATTGCCTTCGTCCGAAGAGGAATCTCCCTCTGAAGAGGAAGGAGATGAAGGAGGAGGAGAAGGAGGTATCCCGGATCCTCCTGCAGAAGGATTTGTGTTCGAATTCGTAGGATTCACAGTGGAATCTATATCACCTAATTGTTCTCTGACTTCGGAGAAGTCTAAAGGTTGGCTCTACGGGCGATGTGGTTGCCTAAGGCTAGCAAAGGCTTTGTGTGATTTAATACGAGATTGTCTAAAAATTTCTTGAATGTCACCGCCTGTAGGATTAGGGGTTGCTGGTTCAACTGTGATCTGAGGATCTTCGGTTGAAGTAGTTGTTGTTTGAGGGGGGATATTATCTTGTGAACGGCTTCTAGTCACTATGGGTGTGCGATTAGGTGGAGGAGGCCCTCCTTCTAGCACCATTTGTTGACGGGCGAAATAGTCCATCCGTCAACTGGAAGAGTGGAACCGGTCCGGGGTTGTCTAAATAAAATAACCCAAGCCGTTTGGTATGAACCACCCTGACGAGTTTAACGGCTCCGTTGGCCGCTATAATGTCTCGTAAGGAAACCGAAGAGAAAGTGATCTGAGCTAAATAATCTAAACTAAGGAAACTAGAAACTAATAAAACAAACTAAAATAAACTAATCTAACTAAATAAAAGAAATCAAACTAAAATAGAGGAAACTAGAAACTAATAACAAACTTAACTTAACTATACTAATCTAACTATAAACTACTAACTATGATTATAATAACTCAAATCAACTACTTAATTATCAGCTATAATCATTCCTTATTCACAAATATACATTATGGACAAATTACAGATTTGATTAAAACCTGCAAAACTCATGTGTTCGCTGCCCTAAGACAGCCAAGGATCTATTTTTGTCTTTTTTGTATTTATAAAACAGAAAGAAAGCTAACTGAAATTAAATAATCTAATCTAAATCTAACTAAACTATTAATTAATCAAATCAAATAACATCTAACTAATTAACCTGGAAACGCTCCAAGTTTGCCCTGTGTATGATGGCTTCGTAAGCTGGTTGGAGGAAGAAATTCACACCATTTATCCCTTAAGATTCTCGCAAAGGATCAGCTATAATGCTTCCTGAAGTTAATTACAGGACAAACAAGACATAAAAGAAATCATAACAATCTTTAGATTATGAATTCATGCAAGAGGAAAACCTACTGTGCAGCAAATTCATATATGATAATTCAATTCATAAAGAAGTCAAAGCTATCATTTATAAGCTAAATCCTTTAACTGTTATGTCTTTTATCAAATTGGAAGTAACAAGGAATGCATAAAAATAAGAAATTATATCACTTGAATTCGATTTAGACAGCAAAGTGATACTAAACCAGAAACCAAAATGATATACAAAACTTAGAACAAAGTGTCAATGTATTGAGAAGCAAAAGCTATAACAACGCATCAATTCTGCTCTAGTTTGAATCAAGATCACATATCCTTGTTCTCCCAAACTGAGGATTGTTTGATTATTACAAAATCATAAGTTTAAATAAGTTTGTCACAAGGTAAAACACCCTTGTGAATAATAGTAAACAGTTTTACACAATCTGGGAATAATCCCAAAATCCCTTAAACTAAGTAACTAAAATGCAAGTAAAATATGTAGATCATCCCCTAACTGCCCATAGTATCCATTGCAAATTTGAATTACCCTACAATAGACACCAGAATCAAGTTAGAAGATTGTTTTATTCAGAAAATAATAACAAAATTGATTCTATAGACTCAGCTACAGAATCGTTTGATTCTGTAGCTGGTCCAGAATAGTAAAATGACCAGATTTAAACCAAATCAGATTGAACCTAATCACTTTGCAATAATCAATACATCACTAATGATTAGATCAAATAAAAAGGAAAATCATACAATCGGGACAGAGTAGAGATACAATCGATACAAAACAGAAATGCTCTGTTTTTCCAATTGTTCTAAAAATCGAAACAAATCTTATGAGAAGGTTCCAATAATGCCATCAATAACAAACAAAATCGTATGAGATGCAAATCATCATTATCATATGATTCAAATCATTATCAATATAGAAAGCATTAATGATTTCACACATCGCTGTATCCATAAAATTCAATCACAGTTTTCCCGTGTTATGTTTCAAGTAATCCACAAGTGAATTCAACCGTAATCGACTAATTAAAATCACAACAACAGATTGATATCATTCTGTTAAACACATGTATGAATTATTCCCAATGTAATCGGACCATCTCCACAAATATCGATTCAACAGTCATCAAATTAGATCACTACATAGTCGATACACAGGGGTTTGACAGAGTCAATCAGCAGGGCATTTAATTATAAAAACAAATCAAAAGATTTGATACAATTAATCCCATTCCTGCAATCGAATCAAACATTCGTTATCATCGGGATACAACTCATACTGTAACAATTATTATCCATTCGAATTTTGATCATGGAACAAATGACATACGAATCGGTCTCAATATAGAAATTATAATTAACATAGTCAACCAATTGGCTCATGTTATTGCGCAAGATATAATCAAATCGAACAGAGATATCGTTTGTGTTCCAAGAATAGAAAAAACCATTAAATGACAACATATTCAAATTCGATTATGATGAATCAAACTAAATTTAATCACAACCAATCCAACTAAATCGATAAAACTTATGCATGACAGAGCAAGTCAAAAGTATAAACAGAGCTTATGATGACACTGTATAAAAGAGGGAAGATTATACCATTACAGTTTGCTGGAACTACGTCAACCTTGAATTGACCACTGCAGTAGCAAATTGACCACTGCAGTAGCAGACTCAACGTTTTTAAACGAAATTGATCCAGCAGTCCGTTGATTTTTATCAGTAGACCGCCCTTTTGCATCCTGACCAGTAAGCAATGCCACTTGTTTTTCCAAATTGTGAATTTTTGATTGCAATTTAGGGACATCCAAATAGTATTTCTCTAACCACAGTCCACACTGGTCGCAAGGTGAAGCAACCTTTTGAGCAACAGGGGGTTTTGATGATTCCCCTATGGTTTCACGAGATGGCTTGATACCCGGAGAGTCAGGGTTATCCCTAAGACATGGAGGCAAGTTATCAACGAAATCACAAGGAGTTTCCTCACCACAGAAGCCCTCTTCAGCTAGAAAACGCTCAATGCTCGAGTCATAGTCCTTACTGATCATGACAGGCTCTGTCTTGTTAAGAGGCTTGGACTTATTTCTCTCCATGCGAGAGATCATCCTTGCGTTGTTCTTGTTTCTAGCAGCAGTCTTCACCCTAGCCTTTGTGGTTATGGGCTTAGCCATGTTAGTCACAGCCATAGGTGAATTCATAGGTGGGTCGGGCTTAGGTTCAGGTAGTAAAACACTGTAGGGTACAGGGGTAGATTTACTCTCGGATACCACAGGCTTATCGACCTGTGGAGGACTTGATTCCTCAAAACCGTTGCGGTTGAGGAAATCAGGCCAGGAATCTCGACGTAATCCAAGTTCATAAACAACCATCATTTTAATCAACCCAACATGGAAGAGGCTAGTGTCAGCCTGACTTCGCTTATACTTCTTAGCCATTTTAAATAAAATTTGGTGTAGATAATGCGGCATGCTCAACTCAAAACCCATAAACACCATCAACAATCGTAGATGAAACAAGAAAACAAATCCATACCTGCTCTGTTCATGGTAGGGTTTACACCGAACGATCAATGCACAGAGTGAATAGGATAGGGTTTCCATAGTTTGAATGTTCGACGAGACCGAAAACAACTCCAGGCATGCGAAGGTGGTGGGATTACCATCACCACGTATTACATTAATGACCTGTACAGAGATGTTTAAAACCATAATCATTTAAACAAATGCATCGACGAGTGAGTGGATGAATCACCACTACTACGTGCCAGTTATCCGAGTCAGAACCAACACCTCATATGATAACAACGTGCCAAGTGTTAAGTTTAAAACCAACACAGTACCAACATTAACTATCGATTTAACGTGCCAATTCCATCGTTCATTCAATCGCTTAATCACAGGTTTTAGTGTTAATACATAGCTCGTGATCATATAACAAATCAACGTATAATCTAACTTTGCAACAGTATGCCAAGCATCAATTTGTAAAGTCGAATATGATTAACTCATGCGCCTTGAAACCATTGCTATCATACCTTATGAACTTGCCAATGTATTTGGTGCATATTGTATGTGTTTGTATTCCAAATTCTTAGAACCAAAATTTCTTCATATAATAATCGAGTGAAAGTCCAAAGCANNNAAAATTTCTTCATATAATAATCGAGTGAAAGTCCAAAGCAAGGATAAAAACCATATGACCAAATCCATTATAATTTTCATAAGATCAGAACAAGACCAATAACTTTCATGCCCGAAGGTTCAACAGTGAAATATATCCAAATGCGCAATCAAGGTAAGAGAATGCTCAAGAACATAAGTCTGATACAACATTTAGCAATCAGATGATAAACCAGTGATCAAGTGTCAACCAAAGACGACGGCAATCTAATCAACGAAAGAAGTGTTTTCAGACTTGTAGTTGTGAAAACTGGGTCGAAATTGAATTGTAATGGTCGTAAAGATGAGACGAATGTCCATTAGCACAATGCGACAATGATTTGTCGTAATACGACAAGGGGTGTAGGCAGCTTTTGAGAGCAATTGAAAAAATTGGTTGGCTGCCAACACAAACCTTTCTGCAAGGATGACCACTTACTAAGGCACAATGTCAACCACAAAGGTGAAACAAGGAAAAGAGCATAATTTCCAAGCAGAAGTTTTATAATCAAGAGCAGCTTTTAATGCAACATATTCAAATGCCTTAAGTATTAAAGTGACACTTACCACAACATCTGACTTGTACCTCATGGAGCAAGATCCATTGTCTTCCGAAAACAAATTGATGTGGTGAGTGTCATCATGATGAATCAGAGAAGTATGGTGGTGAAGCACGTCTTCATCTGTGTAAGTGGACATCACAAGTCAATCCATCCCTCGACACTCCATGTATGCAACCTAAGGGCTTGGAGACATCGTCTCCTTAGTTATCCCTAGAAATGTGGGATAACATATGTCTCCTACTTAGAGACATGTATTTGTCGTAAAGTGTATGAGGACCTCAACATCTCCTAGTTAGACATGTGCCTACACACACTGAAACAAAAAATTGTAAAATCTAGGGTGGCTCACTCACCCTTTGCTCATATAACAAAATCCAAAACTTCAAAATTGACAACTAATCTTAGAAAATAAAATTTTGTACTTTTTTCATATAATATGATGAAAACAAAAGATGTAAATCCATAATGCAAGTACAGAAAAATGAAAATTAGAAATGAAATGCAACTAAACTATCATGAGCAATCAAGATGCAAATGCAAGGAATCAAGATGACCTCCCTACTTACTTGGGGCCCATGGCCCATGGCGATCAAATGTTGTGAATGTCAGGTGAAATCACACAACCAGTGCAACCAGCTAATCATCTCATCAAGGTATATCCCCATGTGCTTAATTATGTAATACAACAAAGACAAATCAAGCACACAATAATCATGAGCATAAATAGACATATAATCATGAAATTAAATGAAACTCATGGAGATGGGTGGGAGGGAGGAAATCCTGTTGGAAAGAAAGACGACCAGCCTGATCATTCGGGAAATCCCACCTGAAAGAATAGCCAGAAGCCCGAATAATCCATCTCTAAAGAGGGATACCATGTATAGGCGACGACTCGTCTTTATCTTCACCTAAAATATCACCACTCCCTAAATGTTGAGAGGAGATAAGAGATCTCAAGAAAACCTGACGATTTCTCATAGAAGAGGAAATAAAGTAGGGGAGGGCCTCAGGTCTAGAGAAAAACTATTTTCCTGCACTTAGATTACATTACTTCTTTATCTACAAATCCCTGCCAAAAATCCCAAGATGAAAATACTTATGTTTGGTAGCGTGAGCTTCAGACTGCTCTGGACTGGCCATGACCTGGTGTCCATCAAAATATGAGCAAAATGGTGGTTGGAAATATTCATAAAACAAATATGACTCGCCAAAAGGATATTCATCACAACCCTCAAGGGATGGTTGAAAGTCATCACGAGTATATTGTGACAAGTCATCCTCAAATGGATGGAATAAGTCGATGACCATACCATCATCGGGTTCCCAAGAATCTGAATTGTATGCACATGGAGACCAATTCTATGAAGATGAAAACTCAACCCCTTTCACATGAGAACCACCCTCAATGTCATAAACGAGAATTCTATCAAAAATTAAGCAACTGACATCCCATCTATGTCTCCCAACTTGTATGAAATCATCAATGTGTTGATCAACCACGTTTGAGAGATCCCCCATGAAAACATCCACATCTTTTGGACTACTCACTTATTCATCTTTGTGTGTAGGAGGAAAATGGGGTTGAAAGACTTCATCTTCATCAAGCAAGATCGTGGACACTGATGTCTCATCTAGGTCTTAATGATTGAGAACTTCTTGAGGACTTTCTTCATGGGTGTATTCTTGAAGCACTTCTTTTGTAGGTGGTGGGTGATACTCTTCCTCAATTTCACATTCTTCAACTGTTGTATTTCCATCCATTGGAAAACCTTCTCTGTAAAGGGCATCTTTGAGCTCTTGGAAAGTAGCCTGCAAATCATGAGTAGTTGGCCTTCAATACTTGATCAACTATTAAACAAGTTTTGTAGAAGACTAGATACTCTTCGGACCACACAAGTGTGCAAACCACTTCCTTTGACTTGATTCTAGAGAAGATACAAATTTTTTCATTAGTACATCTTAATAATACAATTATACTTGAAGCATATCTCATATATTTAACAACATGGGTGACCGCTAGAGTTGTGTCACCACTGAATTTGTGGCAATCTTCCCTCCACTCCGTAGAGAAATAATTTGGATATTTAGGGATATTCTGAACATCAATAGAAGGGTATACCGCATGGAACGCCCATGGTAAATCTTGTGATGTGATGGTTCCATTATCTGGGGTGTCGCTTCAATGGAGTCGCTAGATGAACTCAGTGTTCATAAAAAATGGAGATTGTATCTTCCCTCAATGGAGTCACCAGGTAAGCTAGGGGTGAAGGCTTTGGGATCCAAGCTTGCCAAAGTGTCGTTAAGGCACGAAAGAGGATTCAAAATCCTCGCCGGCAATGACGCCAAAATGTTATTACACAGATTGTAGGTTGGGAAAAGACGGACCCAATCCACAAGCGTGAGACAACTATGGGAGTAGCTACCCACTGTTACCTTAGATAGATATTCCCCTCGATTTAGTGATGATAAACCACCACAAGGAGGGGACCTCGGTGACCATAGTGGGATTGAGATAGAAAGTGGAGTAACGGTAAGTGAAACCCCTATAGGTCAAGTTTGTAAGTGGAAAAAGGCTTGGAAGAGAGTCTTGTCGATGAGGGAAGGTTTCCAAAGTGTAGTGTACCTACAAGAGAATGTCGAACCTGCTCGAGACAAGAAAAATTATGAAACACAAGACAAATAATTAAAAGGAAAAGTAAGTGAAACTTGTTGTCCTAAATTACAATAGTAAACAAATATATTTATCAACAATGAAAAGAATTGTTAACTGTAGAATTAACCATCAAAAGCATCAAATATTTATTGGATAATCAAACACTAAACAAATAGATAATATGTCAATACTTAAGCATAACTTTGATGGTAAGATAGGGCTGCTAAATGAAGTTATCATCAAAATATAAAGGCAACCCTATGGTTGTAGCAAACAATTGCTACAACATCAAGTCCTAGGCATAGAAAATCACAAGAAGAGCACCCAAAAGAAATCCCTTAACAAGTATATTTATTACCACTATTTACTTGCAATTTGTAGCAGTAGAAAGCATAGTAAAAGTTGAAGAGAGAGTAGTTGAAGATAGGCTCATTCCTTAAAAAATGTCCACCAAGCAAGGTCTTGCAAAGATAAATGAATGTGCCCTCCAAGGATCTCAAGTAAATTGTATATTCCCAAGTAAAATCACATTTAATACAAGAGCCACCTAAACATGTGCATCAAAACTACTTTTTCTAATTAAACAAGTGCTCAAATACCCTATGCAACTTGCCAAGTTTAGGTATGGGAGGGTTGTCATAGTGACCTATTGGATGAGTCATTCCTCAAGTCAAGGAGTGTTTCCTAAGTGGACCTTCTCTAAGTCATGCAAAGAATATGAAGTGGATGGGGTTAAGACTTTTGGGCATGGGGTTCATGACATACAAGGGTTCATATTATCTCATTTATGGGTGCCTTTGTAGAGGATGTGTTGCTCCTTAATTTTCAATGCAACCTTTTTCCAAGCCCATTTATTGCCATGAATTAATTAAAGTGTTTACAGGTTGAAGCCAAAGTGGGACTTCTACCTAAGCATGAAAAACATTTTCCCACCTTGACTCTACCCTGGTCACACTGTGCTTCCCCAAGTTGAAGACAATGTGTGGGATTTCTACCTAAGTATGAAAAACATTGCCCACACATGCTCTGCCTTGGTTGGAATTTTTTGATTTTTATTTATTTTATGTGTCCCATTAGTTTCTTATGAGAGACATTTAATTGTCCTCGGGATCCGTAGGCAAGCATCTAGAAGGTTATGATTGGATTTTATCTTTTTCTAGCTATAAACCTCTAGGCCTTCAGTCCATTCTTCACATGAAATGAGGTACAATCCCTTCTTGGGTTAATAACATGAAAATCCCAAAAGATGAGGAGATGAAAAGGATGAAGTGTGGAAAGTGATAAGTATGATCAGGAATGATGCGATGAATCATTAAGGAGACCTCCCAGTAACAAACATTTCCCCAAGGGTGACCACTTACTAGGACACAATGTCAACCACCAAGGTGAAACAAGGCAAAGAGCATAATTTCCAAGCATACGTTTTATAATCAAGAGCATATTTTAATGCAACATATTCAAATGCCTCAAGCATTAAAGTGACACTTTCCACAAAAATTGGCTTGTACCTCATGGATCAAGATCCATTGTCTTCCGGAAACAAGTTGATGTGGTGAATGCCATCATGATTAATCAAAGAAGTATGGTGGTGAAGTGGGTCTTTATCTTTGTAAGTGGACATCACAAGTCAATCCATCCCTCGACACTCCATGTATGCAACCAGTGGACATCACAAGTCAATCCATCCCTCGACACTCCATGTATGCAACCTGAGGGCCTCGAGACATCGCCTCCTTAGTTATTCCTAGAAATGGGGAATAACAGGCTAGTTCTTGAATATGTGTTTTGTTATGTAGAAAATAACCAAAACAACATAGAGAGAGAGAGAGAGAGAGAGAGAGAGAGAGAGAGAGAGAGAGAGAGAGAGAGAGAGAGAGAAGTAACTACATGCCTTGATAAAGAGATAAGAATGAGTGTGAAGCCTCTTCGAGAGGGAAACCTTCTTTTATAATAGATCAAATGTACAAGATTAGATGATACTAAAATTAGGTCTCCTTGGTATATATATAGAAGACAAAGTGCACAATTACAATTAAAGGGTCTATTTCACAATACTAATATAACAATAGAAATATAACAACTCAATATCTAGGTCCTTGCATGGGGATTTATGCTTAACATGGGGCTTTGTTTAGAGCTTAACATGCCCCTCCCCTTCAAACAAGTGTTTCCCTTAACACTTTATGAGATACAAATGTTTCTACTTGAAGAAATCATCTTCTCATGCCACTTCTTCTATTGGTATGTTCTTCCACTTGATGAGGAACTTAGTAATTGCTCGATTTCACAACTACTTAACCCTTGTTTCGAGGATTGTTTTTGGATCTAGTATGATTTTCCCTTCTTCGCTGATCTCTATTCAAATAGATTAGATTGTGATCTTGTCATTGATTACCTTATTTAAGAAAGAAACATGGAAGACTATATGTACATGTGACTATGGAGGTAATGCCAATTTGTAAGCCATACTACCAATCCTCGGCAACACCTTATAGGGACCATAATACTTGGGTGATAATTTACTGTCCTTCTTTTGTTGCTTGAGGACATATGTTTGTATGGTTGTCGCCTTGTAAATACCCAATCCCTTACTTCAAATTACCTTTCGTTGTGATGTTGATCTGCTTGTTGTTTCATCCTATTTTGTGCTATAACCAAGTTGTCCTTCAATAATTTGAGAACCTCTTGTCGGTGCTCTGTGTGGTCCTCCATTTCTTGAACCTTCACTTTCCTTTTCGAGGGTGATGTGATGGATGGAGGATGGTATCCATAAAGTGCCATAAATGGGGATATTTTTTATGAAGTACGGAAGGATGTGTTCTACCACCATTCTGCCATGGGAAACCACTTGACCCATTGTGTATGTTTATTAGATGCAAAGAAACAAAGATACCCTTCTAGACATTTATTCACAATCTCAGTTTTCCCATTGGATTGAGGATGGTAACAAGATTTGTGAGTCAATTGAGTACCCAAAGAAGAAAAGAATACGATCCAAATTTTTTTGGTGATAATTGGATCTCAGTCACTTATAATAATCTTAGGTATTCCATGTAGCTTTCGAATTGTTGCCACAAATGTTTTGGCTATTGTACTTACTTTAAAAGGATGAGAAATGGACTGAAAATTGGTATAATTTCTAAGTCGATCACTACTACAATGTTGTCATTGTTTCCTTTGGACTTGGGTAGATTTGTAATAAAATCCATTGAAACCTATTCGCAACATTGATTTGGTATAGCTAATGGTTGTAGGAGACTTGGGGTCTTGATTGTCTCTACCTTATTATGTTGGAAGACCACACATTTAGCCACAAAATTTTGAACATAAGTTTTAAGACCATCCTAGAAAAAAATCCTTCTTGATCCTATGGTAAGTTTTCAAAAACCTCGAATTTCCTCCTATAGGAGAACTGTGCAATTCCAAATGGACCTTCTATTTGATTTGGGCATTCTTTCATAAATATGGGAAATATTGATACCACAATAAATCATTCTTCGACACAAATTTATCTAATACTCTTGGGTCCTCTTGTAGTTGTTGAATGATTTTGCATACCATATGATCTTGCTTTCATTCTAGCCTTGCTTCTTCCACCCAATCAAATTGCAGAATGGAAATAACACATAGTAAACCCTTCATGTCTTCTTCTTTCCTTGAAAGTGCATTTACCACAATAATTTGTTTTCCTTTTTTGTATATAATTTCAAATTCATAACCTAACATCTTTGCAACCCATTTTTGTTTCTCTTATAAAGACAATCATTGTTACAAGAAGTACTTCAAACTATCATGATATGGTTTTACCTTGGAATGTCTTCCTATTAGTTAAGGGCACCATTTATTAATTGCATGTAATATGGCCAACATTTCCTTTTCATAAATGGGTTTGAGTAAGTTCTTTCTTTTAAGTTGGCTACTTTCAAAGGCAAGGGGTCTTCCTTCTTGCATTAAAATTGCACCAATTCCATGTCTTAAGGCATCACACTCCATAATGAAGGTTTTTTTTAAGTCAGGCATGGCCAATATGAGACCATACACCTAGCCTCCTCAAGATTTTCAAAAGATTTAGTTGATTCTTGAGTCCCAGAAATGCCTCCCTTTTTAATAATGTTGTTAGAGGTGTTGTTATTTGACCATAAATCTTGACAAACTTGTAGTAATATCTCGTCAATCCTAAGAATCCTCTAATATTCTTCAAGGTTTCTGGAATTGGTCGTTCCATTATAACTTTGATTTTGTTAGGGTCCACTTTGACACCTTCATGAGATACAATATGACCCAAATATTCCACTTCTTGAACCCCAAAGGAATGCTTGGAAGGATTTGCATATAGTTGTTTCACTTCCAATAGTTTTAAGACCATGTAAACATGTTTTACATGCCATTCCCAATATTTGTTGTAGTTTAGTATATCATCAAAAAATACTAACACAAATTTTCTAAGTAAGGGTTTGAAAATATAATTCATCGATATTTGAAATGTTGAAGGTGCATTAGTAAGGCCAAATGGCATCACCAAAAACTCACAATGACCTTCATGTGTTCTAAAGGTTGTGCTGGGATTGTCTTCTTGCCTCGTTTTGATTTGATGATATCTAGAATGGAGATCCGATGTAGTAAAAAAAAATTCTCCTTGCAATTCATCAATAACGGGAATACGAAAGTTATCTTTAATGGTCATTTTGTTGAGTTGTCTATAATCTAGACACATATTCCATGAACCATACTTTTTTGTAACCATCATCACTAGTGAAGACAAAACACTTTGAATAGGTTGAATGATGCCAACCTCTAACATTTCTTGAATCATACACTCAATCTCACTCTTTTGTGCATATGGTTACCTGTAAAGCCTAATGTTAGGTGGTACACTTCCTGGTTGCAAATGAATAACATGGTCATGATTTTGAGTAGGTGGAAGACCCTTAGGCATATCTCCAAATACTTTGGAATGATTATTGATAAATTTTTGGAGATCCACTGGAGCAGATAGTCTAGATGTTTGAACATCTAGTGAGAACAATTATGCAATTACACCATGGTGTCCCTTTCTGAGTAATTGTTTCATGATGTTAGAGATTATCACTTTAGAGGGCTTCCCTTGGATACCTCTAAGTTAAATTTCCTTTCCTTTTGAGGAAAATCTCATGAAAAGTTCCTAAAAATCAAGAGCCACTTTTCCCAATGATTGTAACAATTGGACCCCTAATACAAAATTAACACCACCCATTTGGAATGCAATCATGGGACTATCCAATAAATACTCCTCCATATTGAGCTTAATACTATGGCACTTCCTTGAATAATTTATTGTACCTCCATCTACAATCCTTACATGAAATTTTGGTGCTAGAAATACAAAGCAAATGAGAAGTTTCACTAATTTGCAATTAATGAAGTTATGGTTACTATTGGAATCAATCAACATTGTTACCTTTTTCTTTTTGACATGTCCTTCTATCTTTAGGGTTTATGGAGTATTAATTCCAGCTAGAGCATGGCAACATATGGTTGGATTAGTCTCTTCTACTTCTAGTTCTTGCGATGTTTCCAATTCTTGATCTTCTTCCTCTTCACATTCTATGTAGAATAATTTCTTCTCGCTACATTTATGCCCCTTACTGTACTTGTTGTCACAATTGAAACACAATCCCTTTTCTCTTCTTTCATCCATTTGTTGAGGTGTCAAACTCATAGGCTGAGTGAGGTTAGGAGAGTGGTGCTCGCTATAATTGTTAGTAGCCACTCTTCTAGTAGCCATATTTGTACTTTCAAATTTTCTTGCCACACTAAAAGCTTGCTCTAGGGATTTAGGTTCAAAGAGACATGCCTCGTGTTGAATTCTCTTCTTTAAAGTGCTCATAAAGAGATATAACAAATTATCCTTTGGAATGTTCTTTACCCTAGACTTAGTTTTTGGAATTGTTGAATGTGCTCTGTAATTGGGCCTCTTTTGCGAAGATTTATCAATTGACTAAATATTGTATTGCTCTTAATATCCACATAATGTGATATCAATTCATCCGTAAAAATGGACCAAGAGATAATAGAATCCTTTTTTTATTCACAAATGCATTGGTACCAAACAAATTGATCAGGTTCTAAATACAAGGATGCAAGAGTTACCTTTTGTAAAGTTAGCACTTGGTGTAGATCAAAGCATTTCTTCATTTGGAATATCCACGTTATAGGATCTTTACCATCAAATTTCCTCATATCAACCTTAGGAATTAAGTAGTTATTTGGTGTCGAGTTGAATCCCCGATGATGCATATCTTGGAGTGATGAATAATCATGATCTTGGGACTCAATATTTATGTTCTCCACATTGTTCTCCCTAATTTCACAATTTCCTTGTCTCTTGATATATCCCTTAGGAAATATTTCATCTAAGGTATGTAAGATAATGGATGACATGGAATTTTGTAATTCTTCCATATTTTTGTCCATGGAATCTTGCAATTGTTCCATCTTTTTTCCCATATGTTCCTTATTTTCATCCATCTTCTTTTCCATCTATTCCCTATTTTCATCCATATTCTTTTCCATCTAGTGTATTTGTATTTATGTGTTTAACAATTCATTACTTGTTATTGACTTGCCACTCAATTCGTTATATTGGTTCTCCAATTTAGATGGTTGGTTATGTATCTCTTCACTTTCTTAAGGAGTCATTGTTGAGCTATCTAGAGGTTTAATAGGAGTAGAAATTTTTGCAGAACCCTTTGCCATGTGAAAAAATAATAAAACTAGTATTTTTTCTCTTTATCATAATTTTTGAATGAGCAAGAACAAATATTCCAATCAAAATCTATGCTGATTGAAATTTACATACCTTTAAAACCCTAATTTGAAAATTGTCTCGATGGATGACCTTTGTCCCGATGTATCTCTAAAATTTCAGCCCTTTTGACTTTGAATTTTTGGCATGTAGCACTCTAACATGTCTTCTCTACAAAACCACAGGTCTAACCAAAATTTGATGTTCCAAGTGAAAGTTATGATGACTTTCCCAAAACTTGATTATTATTGGCCCTTTCCATAGAGTGAACTTGTACGTAATGCCACATGTCCAATATTTTATATCTACTTCTAAAATTTTGAACTAAGATAAAATGATATGTCTTCTTTAAAAAGGAACTAGTGGCACTCAATTTGGAATTTCCTAGCTTCAGATATGAAATTTCTACCATGAACGCATGTTTGAGATTGGTTTTAGGACTAGTCAAAAACCCTAATTTCTACAACTTGTATTTCTAAAATTGTAGTGTCTCAAAACCCAAAATTTGTAACACGAGTACTTAGATATGTTGCCTTAGACTCCTAAAAAATTTCCAATCTGAAAATTCACTAAAAAGAGTTATAGCAAAAATTCCAAGATTATGCTTTTGAGACTAATTTTGGGATTAGTAAAAAACCCTAACTTCCACAGGCTATATCTGATAAAGTATAGTGCTCCAAAACCTAAAATTTTTATAAAAAGCATTTCACTATGTTTCCTTAGTCTTCTAAAAATTTCATAGTCTGAAACTTCACCAAAAAGATGTTATTGAAAAAATGCCAAAATGACTCATTTGAAGGATCAAAACCCTAGGATCATATGCTATGATACCAAATGTTATGCACTAGAAAACCAAAATAGCATAAAAAAAGAGAGAGGGAATTAACTCCATGCCTTGATAAATAGAGAAGAATGAATGTGAAGCCTCTTTCGAGGGGGAAACCTCCTTTTACAATAGAACACATGCAAAAGAAGAGATGATACTAAAACTAGGTATCCTAGGTACACACACACATATGAGACAAAGGGTACAATCACAATTAAAGGGTCTACCAAACAATACTAATATAACAACTTAATATCTAGGGCTTTACATGGGGCTTTATGCTTAACATGGGGCTCTGTTTAGGGCTTAACATGCTTGATTTGAAAGAGAAAGGCCATCAATCTATCTTCGAATACAATCTCATTGGGTCTATTCCAAAGACCTCCTTAATAAAAGGAAAAGGAGTAGCCCATTTGGCCTCTCTTGAATAACCCCATTGGACCACTTTCAAAGGTGCACCCAACTTCAAAGGTAAAGGGCCATCAAGTCTCTTCCAAGGAAGGGCCTAATTTAAAAAACAAAGGTCATCAAGCCCCTTTTGAAGAAGACATAGATTTCAAAAACAAAGCCATCGATCCTCTTCCAAATAGGAGCCCAAATTTGAAACAAAGGCCATTGAGCATCTTCTAAAGAAGAACTTGATTTCGAAAACAAATCCATTGGACCTATTCTAAAGAAGAGCCTGGTTTCCAAACAAAGGTCTAGAGCCTTTTCCAAAGAAAAGCTCAATTTTTAAGAAAAGGAAATCAAGCTAATTCAAAGGAACAACTTGATTTTGAAACTAAAAGGGCTTCATCCTTATTTTAAGAATCACTTCAAATCAAAAGTAAAGGGCCATCAACCTGGTTTTGAAGAAATACTTCTAAACAAAGAGAAATGGAGGCATCAAACCCTTTTGAAGATACACTTCCAATTTTAAAGAAAAGATGATTTTGGCCTTTTCTTAAGAAGATTGAGAACTAAAAAAAAAAATGAATTTGAGCCTATTCGAACGAACACTTTGAACTTAAGCCAAAAAACCTGAACTCTCACAAAACTCTCTGCAAGCTTTGAATTCCGTTCAAACTTAGAAAACTTAGAAGACTTGAAGGCTATTGAAATTATCCTTTTCCATGTTGCCATTTGGCATGCGATCATGCTAACATTCACAAATATTGAGATCCTCAACAACTTGAGTTTGACTTGAAATTCATAATGAAAATTCTAACCTAATAAAATCTAAGGCTATTTGAGTTCCATAACTGCATGCATCTAACTAATGTGGCAAAATCAACAAATAAAACTTCTTACAATCATGAATTCCAATTCTAAATCACTCAGAAGCAATTGACAATCTTATCTTCAAATTGGTAAATAAGAATTCAAAACTGAGATGGAACACTTATCTTTGAACAAATGGTCCAAGAAAATTAGCTACTTGTGAGCAATATTTTACCCAACCATAGACATCCACTATAGATGCTACCCCAAGCTAAGCTATGATGGAAGCAGGGAAAAGGTAATAAGTTGAGGACTCTCAGGTCTCTCTCCTAATCCAATTACTCTCAAGCCCAACCAAATTGTTCACCATAGAACACTCCAAGTAACCTTTCAAATAGCACAACAATGACACTCCCTTCCATTGCCCCACACAACACAAGGAAGATATTTCCTTTCTTTGCTTAATAGCCCCTTGGGAACACTATTCCCTCTAGTACTCTTTAATGTGTGTAGAAGGAGTCCATTCTATTGTTTTCCTTCAGGAGCAGCCCATGAAAGTTATATATCGGTTCTTGACCACTTAATGCATATCAATCTATAGGGAAAGGGGTGATTTCCTAACCACCTAGCCTTTATGCTCTTCTGCAACTTTCCATCTCTCTTCTCAGGTTCACACTCTTATCTTCCTAGCTCACTTTGGTGACTTATAGGTTCAAATTCCATTCCTCAATATGAGAACGTGGTCTTAGAACTATAACATTATGTGGGTATGAGGGGATGGTTAAAATGAATGAGGACAATGGTATGGATGACTGGGATCAAATGATAATTATAGTGCATATAATGGGAATGAGGAAATGAATGAGTTAATTTGAATTTGCATGAAGGGAGAGTGCATGGGAAAAGAGAAGGTTCAAATTCCTATTAGGATGGAGTCTCTTACACTCCTTCATCTTTTTGTACTCAACCCTCACACCTTCATAACTATGGAAGGTGGACTTCCCCTCAAACCACCATTTGCATTCAATTATTGGTTTTTGAGGATTACATTTACATCAACTTTTGAAATAATATTTACATAACTTGAGAATACCATCGCAAGTTTACCACGTGGTATATAGAAAGCATAATTATAAAAAATACATGCCTAGCCATTCACTAGTTAAGGCATAGCCTTGAGCTCCACACTAGGAATTCATATAAGATATTTACATCATTTACACATGATTTCCTTTTACTTAATATCATATGGATTGACTCCCGTCACTATAAACACTTATTTAAAATTTATACATAATTCGATCGAAAACATAGAAAGAGTCAACAGTGGGATATTACACCCGAGGCCTAGCAAATTTGCCCAATAAGTGTTGATATTATGGTAGTTGCGGGACATATTAACCTCTACATATAACCTTGACGAGACTAGAATATTCTAGGAAGCAAGAGAAACCCTAAAACTTTGGATAATAACCCTAGGAGACAAGTCAACTCAAGAGAATATTTATTATTGAGTTATTAGCCTCCAGAAGTAGAACTCATCCTAGTTAGGTCACTTGGAGGATTATAAATAAGAGGGCTATAGAGATCATTTGTCACTCTTACTCTCACAACTGCATAAGACTAGTGGTGCGCAAGTTTGGAGAGGAGCTGCAACTGCTGCAATTAGCATTTTGGTTTTGGCTTGGACTTTCTCTTGGTTATGGTTTGGACTTTCTGCTTGGTACACTAGCTCTGGAGAGAGGTACACTACCTTGGTTGGCTATTGGTTCTAGGGATTTCTTCCATAATTATTCTCTCTTTCAAGGTTAAGGTGCTCAGGGATGGCATTTGTGCCTATGGTTGAGTGATAATATTGAGATACTGTCTATGGTGAAACAAGCACACCTATTTTTCTAATAGATTATGGGTCCACACTATCTTTAGACAGTCTAACCACTGGAGGATAGATTGGGAGGATTTGCTCAATTACAGTTGCAGTTGTGATCAATTTTTTGCTGCAGCAACGAAACCCTAACCCTATTGTTAAGGCACCTTAAGTTAAGAGCTTGACCTAATTCTTGGATAGCCTAGCGCACCTCCTGGTACTCTCAACAAGCCAAGATGTCAAGTTTGAGTTTTTGGTAAAAGTCAAAATCAAAGCAGTCACGACTTACTCTATGAAGCCAGAAAACAAGTTAAAAGGGGATTCTAACTTCAGAGCATGGAAGACAAGGATTGACCTCATCCTTTCCAAGAATAAAGTGTTGGATATCATGAAAGGAAAGATCATGGAACCACAGTTTGAAGTAGGAAAAGAGAATGAACCTCAGAACCTTGTAGTTATGGAGAAGTTTAGGGACAATGACATCGATGCTATGAGTATCATAGTGGACTCTATAAAAGACCACTTGATACCCTACATCTCTCATCTTGAGTCATCTAAGAATATGTATGATGCTCTAACTAACCTCTTCTCAGTCAGAAACATTGGAAAAGTAATGAGTCTGAAGAATGAGCTCTGTGACATGAAAATGAATGATGATGACAACATAACATCATACTTTGTAAGAATATCTCAATTAATAGATCAACTACAAGCTATTGAAGAAATCATTTTAGAAAAGGAACTGGTAAATATAGTACTCAATGGCCTTCCCAAGACATGGGATGCATTTTCTGCAAGCATGAACACAAGAAAGGAGTATCTCACATTTGAAGAACTTTGGACTTGTTATGAACAAGAAGAATAAAGGATTAGCACAAAAGAGAAATCCCAAAATAAATATGATGATCAAGCTTTCACGACAAAATTCAATAATTTTTGGAATAAGAGGAAGTTTGGCTTAAGGAAGAAACCAAATAAAGAAAAGGATATAATGCTTCAACCGTCGAAAATATGGTCACTACAAGAACCACTGTCCCGAGTTAAAGAAAATGAAGGAAACAAACGAAGCAACAATTGTTGAAGAAAGGGAACCCTCAAAGAAAGCCAAGCAGGATAAAACATACCTCTTCTTCTAGTCAAGGTAACAATATTCTTCTATAACATAGTTCTTGTACATACCATGTTTACATAGTTCATGTACATATCTATTTCTTAGAAGAAAAGATGGTCACTGAAACAATACCTATGGAAGAAAAACAAGATAAGGATTGCTATTACGATGACTACAAGAGGATGAAGTACGTTGACAAATTCTTGAGGAATCTATTATATAAGTAACAACTGCCAGATAGGCTGAAATCAGAATCAAACTTGAAGAGACCCAGAAGGAGTCAAGTCAGAAATAAGTCAATAATCAAGAGGAAATTAGAATAAGACTCGTGACACTTTACATAAGGCAGCAAGGATGTAGACAGAAGCATGGACTCTCTAAAATGGAGGGAGCTGATTATAGAATTCCAAAAGAAGAGCATGAATTCATCCATGAAGCCAGGATTAGGAGGGAGCTAATCCTAAATGATATGATCCATTGAAGAATTCGTGAATATTATGAAGTATTTTTCCATGTTCCCATTGAAAATAACATCCATGATAAGCAACGCGTGTTTAGTTTTACTCTAGAAGTCTTAAGTGTCCTTGGTTGTCCATCTACATCCATGTTCCTATGATGAAAGAAAGAAGTTGGAATCTTCAGGAAGGAAGGGCATGGAATCTATAGAAGACTCCATGTACCCAAAAGCTAAAGAGGAACATGAGGAAGAACATGAAGATTCCAAGAAAGAAAGAAAAGCTAGAACAACCAGTTATTATACCGAGAATCATAAGACTACTAGCTTGGTTTGAACCCACTAGCAATCAACCAAAAGAAATGGAAGTTGTGATGAAGAACAATGTATGTAAGAAAATGTAAAAACAAAAAAAAGACTTATGAATGTAAGCATTGTGAGATTCAGAACTAGAGGTTCTTCCAGAAGGAGGGAGAAGACTATAACGACAACTTGTTCCAATAAACGAGATATACCTCTTGCAGTATACATGGATTGAAATTTACATGTAAAAGATTGTTCTTCCCAATAAAGCAAATTGAGAAAGAAGCTTATACCAGAAAGAGACACATATATGCAAATGAAAGAAGAACTTGAATGGATTCAAGCAACTTGATGCAGAGTGTCTCATATACAACAGAAGCATGGCGAAAACTTCCTATGACAGAGAAAGTGTATTATAATGGTTACTCAGATGTCCGAGATGGTGGATTGCAAATCTATGGCTAACTCCCATGATAACAGATCTGAAGAAGTTGAAGCGACTCTAATCCAATAGATTTGTCTCTGTATTGACAATTGATTGGCTCGTTAATGCATTTAGAGAATACTTAGATGAATATTTTTTTTGTGGACGCTTAAATTATGACATATAACTGCATGAATTTATCGATTTAGATTGGGAAGGGAGTGCAGATGACAAAAGAAGTGCCACTTGAATATGTTTCAGTTTGAGATTTACCATGATGTCATGAGCTAGTAAGAAACAAAAGTTTGTTGCATTCAACACTATAGAAGCATAGTATATTTCAAATTTTGATGCCTGTACATAAGCAACGTGGCCCCGTAAGTTGATTTATGGACCGTCTAATCAAGTGTTGAATTCGACCATGATATATTGTAATGATCAGAGCTTTGTGAAGCTTTCAGAGAAAGCGTGTTCCATGACAGGCCAAAGTACATTGAGATCAATCATTATATTGTCTATGATAAAGTCCATAAGAGAGAAGAGGTTCTCTAATATATCTCCACAGATGAGCACATAGAAGATATTTTGGTAAATCCTCTGTCCAAGATGAAAAGTTTGCATACTCAAGAGACAAACTAGGGCTCATGGAGACAACTTCCTTATTGAAAGTGAGATCGGAAGA